>JXCR01119217.1:627994-639250 GCA_002079205.1 Phalaenopsis hybrid cultivar
ATAATAAAATAATAATAATATATTAATATACTATAGTAGTAATATACTAATATAGATATTGTATATTTATATAANACCTGAACTGAAGAGTCAGCGGCAATTTCATCACGCCACCACTCCCCACGGGCGGATTATACAGCGCCGCCTCCTGCCGCCGCGCATCAACCGACTCAGGCAACTCCATGCCGCGTTTCCGATAAGCCGCCACAAAAACCTGAGCGATTCCGGCGAAAACGCTCCCCTTCGCCGACACATAGACGTATACCCTTGTCCCTATAAAGAAGAAAATAATAGAACAGAGCATGCAGATCGCCGGGACTCCGAAGCCGATCGGCCAACTGATACTGTCCTGTATATAAACCATCACCGTCATCCCCACCACCACGCCGGCCGTGGAGGTGCAGTAATACCAATTGAAGAAGCTGGCCAGGCCACGGCGGCCGGCGGCGGTCCGGCGGTCGAATTGGTCGACGCCGAATGGGAGGCTGCAGGGGCGGACTCCGCCGGAGCCAGCGGCGAGGAGGAAGAGGGAGAGGATGAGGAGGCCGAGTTGGGAGCTGGATGGACCGGAGCAGCGGCCGGAGAGCTGGTCGGATTGGGAGCAATTCGGCGGCCGGAGTTGGGGGATGGCCGCCGTTAGGGTCAGGACCACCATACCCTGTTCAGTTTAGCCGGGAAATCACCATTAGAGGTCGTGATTATTATGTTACAATACTATCAATACCACTAAAAATATATATTTGAATGTGTTTGCTTATTTTAAAAATTTAATAATATTAAAATTATTGCCTCCCTTATTTTGAAGTATCGTAATAGATTTTCGAAGGCTGATGCATCTAATCCTTTTGTTGGTAGTTGACTTTTGACCAAAAAAAAACGACAGCATATAATCTCTAACAAATTAGAAGTTCAATCAAACATAATTTGCTCATAAAATCTTTTGATAAAAAAATTTAATCTTTAAACTTATTATAACATAAACATAATATAGATTTAAAATTTATCACTCGTATTATATTATTATTTACATTTTTTATAATGAAATTAACTTTACGTGCGGAGTTCAATGAAATCAAGCCACATACGTGAAGGTGAGAAAAATAATGGGTCTGATAGCACGAGAATATTTCTCTCTTGTCATTCATGTGTTATTGATGTGTTATTGTGTTATTATAACATCAGGAATATTCCCAGAATACAATAACACATGAATAACATACAATAACACCTTAATAACAAGAGGAGAATATTCTCCTGTGTTACATGTGTTACCAGAAATATTTCCCTGTGGCGTGATTTTATTGGACTCCGCACGTAACTATACGTGCGGAGTCCTGATGTAATATTTGTTTCCTAGTCAATGGCTTCAAGCACTATAAATGTTTATTAATATATATAAATTAAATAACATATTAAATATATATATAAATAGTAAATTAAACTAAGATTAAGCTATTTAATAACATCATGGTCGAGTTGGGGTCCATTTATAAGATAAACTAGGGCTATTTATAGGTGTATTTTAATTTATTGATTGAAAGTTTAAACTTTTAATAATAAAAAAGAGTTCAAAATCCTATAAATAAGTTTGTTCAGAAGCTAAAAAAAGAAAATTTACATGCATACCCTCCAATTGCTATGTATTTATAAATAACACCTAATTTTTATTTTATATATACATGCCACTTTTTTATTTATGGATAAATGGTGCAATTTTAACTTTGGATGAATATCAACTAACATAGTACTACTTTCCTTCCTCTGATATTCTACCACACATAAATAAATTATATATATTTTTATATATTTATAAAAATTATTCAAATATTATGAAAATGAAGAAGACTTACACTAAAATTTCAAATTTTACATGCATGCCATCGTGCCTATATATGAAAAAGGTTCATTTTCCGTTTTAAAAGTTGTAGTCTTTTAGATATGATATGAAAGATTTGGGCAGTATAAATGTAAAAATTGTAAATACATAGGAAGTGAGTGATACGTACATGAATGCCCCTAAAATAAAAGGAAAGTTATATGCATTAATGCAAGAGACAAGTAAATTGTGAGCAACTTAATAACTCAATTTGAATAAAGGATCATGAGTTATTTGTGTTTATTACAAATTAATTTTAATATAAATGAAGATTGCCTAAATATATTGACGAATAGATTTCATAACTATACCAAAGAAGTCAAATTTGCATGATATAATTTAGGGTTGTCCTTGAACTATCCTACTTGGTGCAAAAAGGACCAAGCTAGCTACTTTGTGTGGCAATATATGCCAAATGAAATAGGGAGGAACCCCTAACTCTTAAGCTACTAGTAGTAGGGGGGTCATTAAGCTAAGGCAATGTATCCTTCGCTTGAGATGCAGAAAATCGATGCAGGACCACATTAATGTGGACTTATTACAATGCGATTGATCTAAAACTTTTAAACTTTTCGAAGATATCTCTATAACCATTCTTTCACTGTGCATTTATCAATGTTTTTTTTCAAATTAAAGTAAATATTTAATGCAAAAATTTTAACCTTTGTCTTATTCAAAATAGTATACTATAAGCCTTCAAATTCTTGTTTTTCCTAATTATAAATTTGAAGGGGAAGAATTGTGGAGGGCTAATAAATCGATTAGAATAAACCTTATTTAAGTTAAGGTTTTTGGTATTAAGCATCTTTTTAGGTACTCGATTCATTAAATTTTCTACCAACATTTATTTTCTAACCATGATTGCTCTTAGGTTGTGCCTCCTCTGTTCTAGAAGTAGAGTTATCTCATTTATCATGAATCAACACAGCCACCAACTCCTTTAGGTTATAACATATTAAGCTCCAACAAAAGGAGATCATCCAAGTTGCTTTTATTAATCTTAAGAGTCATCTGACCGACTTCTCTTCACTCATCGCCTTAAGTTGTATCGACCATCCTCAATGGTCTCCATAACATTCTAGCATCATCCCATATTTTACTCATGTTACCTTTACTTTTAAAAGAATGATTGTCATAGTTATCCTCCATTAGCTTATTAGCCTTTTAGTAACATTACTATCAATACCACATCAGTTTTGTTGGATTTTGCCTCAAAGAGACGGGTTATATCTTAAGCACAAGCTATTTTATTGCCCTATCGGTACATTGATCACCATCGACGACTATTATCGTTAGACCATCACTATCTAATAACTATCGTCCATTCAACACGACCCAAGTGCAACCCAAGTGCTCATATAATCGCTCAATCACCAGCATCACTCTCTACTACTTTTAATCCATATCCACCAATTAGACTTTGCTAACAAGCAACTAATTATTTTGTCGCCCTAAATGTGGAAAGATGTGCATGCATTACTAACCCCTCCTTGTGGCACAAGTACCAATCCATTGATTAAAGTAAGCGCTGCTTAATTAACAAATTAGCATTAATTTATAAATTTATTAATGTTCCACTAAGCAAGTACAAAAGTGAGTATTCGCAGTATCCTAAGTGTTTAAAAAGGACAATTAGGTAATGGAGCCTCATGATGCCCATCATTCCACACTCAAAAGAATCCATCCTATCAATCTCTCCATTTTTCTTTTTTTTTTAATATTAAATGTAAAAATACAAATTAATTACAATAAGACTCCATTCAAATTTCTAATAATATTTTTTTACACATTTACCAACAAAAAATTATATATAGTAGCTTATTTAGTGTGGTGACATTTTAAAATTACGTTTTGACAGCTTATGCAGTGACAGATTTCTGGTTTCTCCAAAATAAATAAAAATTTGTAATAATCACCAAACCTAGCTTATCAGTAGATTATTTTAATCAACTTATCAATAAATTATTCAATAAGTTACAGCTGCCCCAAAAGCAATCCATACGGCATAATCTTTTTTTCAGAAATTTCTAAAAATATTTGTGTGAAATTCGGTTATTTATCTCATTTAATTATTTTTGAAATAAATGCAATTATCTAATTTGCTTTTTTATCCAAAGTTAAAAAAAAAAGGTAATTACTAATTAGTCAGCATTTATTTCAGCGTCCTAAAAAGAAATTATAAAAATGTCTAGTACCATACCGTCAAAGTAGACTTACTGTTTTGCCAAGAATGTAGCCTACAATCAAATCAATATGGTGAAGTAGAGGAAAAGCAACCAAGAAAGTGAATGTGCTATAAAAGTACTTTATCTTAATATAAATTATTTTTTGTGCTTTTTTTAAGGTTTAAAATGTAAAAGTGAGAAAATATTTCTTTGATATGAATGCTACATAAATGTATTTATATATCTAGCATCTAAATTTTGGTATTTATGCATGAAAATCTATATTTCATTTTAAATTATTACTATGAAATATATTTTTTTATGTGATGTATATATTTAATGTTTTGATGTTATATAATCAAGTATTAAAGTTTATATATTAGAACTTTGAATATGTAAAAATTTTGTGGTGTTTATGTAAATTCCCCTAAAAAGAGATGATGTTTTACATGCCACACAATTCTTACAAATTTACATTTCTAATGCCTGAAATTTTATATTTACATTTCTAATAATTTAGTGCAATAAATTAATGTATGAAAAGGTGTATTTTAATTTTTAAAAGTTAGTAATAGTGATATTTTGCATGTAATATTAAAAATTCAAGGAGTGTGCGTGTAATTAATTGAAGTTGCTTGATTTTTCTTCAATTTTTCTATATTATTACGTTTTATATAAATTCATAATATTAAAAAAGGGGAAAAAATAGAATGAAAATGCACTAAAAAACAAAATAATTTCTATAAAATACACTAAAAATACATTTATGAAAATAAAACATCATGTCTCACAACTAAACTTCCATATGTAAATGTATAGTACTTTATTATCTTAAACCTATGCATGAAAATATTAATTTTCCATTTTTAAAAAATTGATAATAATATTATTTTAAAGTGACACTAATGATTTGAGTGTTATGTATGTAAATATAAAAATTTTGGTATGGCATAATGTAAATACGAAAGAGTTGTGTGATTTATATGTAAATGCCCCTAAAAACAAATATTGCCTAATAATAGTATCCTGAAAGCAGCACTTGAACTTCACCTTCGTTAAAATGAGAAAAATTGAGTTAAAAACACTAGGAATAGTTACGTACGGAAAGCGTACGCAGAGTTGGTACATTTTAGGTTATTCGGAGGGTACAATTATATTATACTTGGGTTACAGGAAGAATTACAAGGGGGTATTACTTAAGTTTAACTTAGTTATACCGTCTGAATAACCTAAAATGTACACAACTTTGCGTACGCAAATATTTCTAAAGTCTCCTCTTCAAAAGTTAATTTTTTATTTAATTTTACAATAAATTCAAAATAAAAAAAAAACATAAATTTATCTCATAAATTTTTTATCCCAAAACTAAAACAGAAACAAAAATCAACGGCCGGCGGAGCAGCAAACAGGAAGCTTCAAAGATTCGAAATTACCAGAAGAGAAGAGATGGAGCCATAAGCGAGCGTCCGGAATCGGCCGCAATAGGCGTCGGCGATAAAAGCTCCGATGAGCGGCGCGAAGTTAACGGTGCCCAAGAAGATATTAGACATGCTCGCCGCCTTCACCGGAGCGATGTGAAATTTCTTCAGCAAATACACCGTAAAGTTCGCCGTGATCCCATAACTAGCCATTCTCTCAAACGTCTCATTACCTTCTCAAAAATAAAAACTTTGCATAATCAAAATCCATGGGAATGTGAAACAGAGTGATTTGTTGAAAGAGAAACAGACCTATGATAAAGGGTATGGATTTCCAGCCGCCGGGTTGTCTTTTGGGATGCTCCGGCGNGAAACTTTGCATAATCAAAATCCATGGGAATGTGAAACAGAGTGATTTGTGGAAAGAGAAACAGACCTATGATAAAGGGTATGGATTTCCAGCCGCCGGGTTGTCTTTTGGGATGCTCCGGCGNAAAACTTTGCATAATCAAAATCCATGGGAATGTGAAACAGAGTGATTTATTGAGAGAGAAACAGACCTATGATAAAGGGTATGGATTTCCAGCCGCCGGGTTGTCTTTTGGGATGCTCCGGCGAGTCGGAGGGGTTTTCCAGATCCTTGAAAACGGTGGGTTGGGAGAAGAAAGGGGAGCATTTTAGGCAGTAGATCAGAGCGGCAGGACAGGATTTCCACATAGCGAAAAAAACTGGGTTTTTTTTGGGGGGAAGGGGGAGGGGATAAATGAGAGCAGGGGAGTGGGAGGGCGGAGAGGGAGAAGGGAAAACTTAAAAGTGGAGATTGTGGAGTGAAGAGTACTGAAAAAGGCAAAAAAGCAGGGAGGGGAAGGCCCACTAATGGTGACGTATAGTGGGCAAAGAGTCACAGTCGTTCTCTGCATTTATCCAGTCGGAGAGAGCCATTGAAGGTTAGAAGGAAGGGAGATTTGGGGTTCGGGAAAAATGGAGTTTTGGTCTGCGGGGGGGATGCCAATGGCTGGGATTGTTAATTGGTCCGAGTTAAGAAGGCTAGCCGGTGAATTGAGAGCTCCAAGGCCGGCAGTTTGGGTTGGGACTTCATATTTGATTTATGTTTAGTTTTGCTCAATTTAAAAATGAAAATTTATGTAAAAATATTAGTGTGTATGTTGTATATAATATAAAAATAGGGGCTTTATGTATATATATAGAAAAGAAAAAACATTGAAGGGGGATTTTTGGCGTTGCCACGTCTAAATTTTGATTTTCACACTTTAGTCTGGAATGAGAATGGGTATTTCATTTTTAGATGTTGGTAATAGTGATACTTGTGATATGTTGTAAAAAATTTAAGTGCTATAGAATCAACCTATAGCACGATAAGCCTACTCGTGTTTTAAAGGCAGTCCTATACACCCACAAAGCTTCATCTAACCCAAGGGATCAATCTTTTTTACTTGGGTTCACTGTTTTTTCTAAAATTCTTTTAATCTCTCTATTATATAATTTAGCTAACTCACTGATTTGTGGGTGGTAAGCAGTAACAAATTTTATTTAATTCCAAATTTTGAAATGAATGCCTCTATCTTTGCTTAGGAGGGGCTTCAATCTCCATCCCCCTTCTATGACCTCGAGAATCAGGACACACCTCCAATGACGAGAAAAGGACGAAGGAGTTTTGAGATGTCGTCATCAAGGATGACTGACAAGAGTTGTTATGCTTTTCTATTTATCTCTACCTCTTCAATTTTTTTTCATTTGTGACGTCTGCCACCCTTTCATCCTTTATTAAAAGCCCATTGTTGTCATTGATTTCACTGTCAACACGTCTTCCTCATCATAGGAGTTTTGATTCTAAAAGAGAAGATGCAGACTCTGTTATTCTTATGTTAATTAAAATTTGAAGTTTTGTGTATTTAAATAAGAAAGTTTTAATGTTAAAAGTGTAATTCTTAATATTTAAAGTATTGTATATATAAAGCATCTAATAAAAATACATTTAAATTCATAGGTACACGAAATCTCGTAATTTATATTGTTTTAAAAATGTAAGATGCTTGATATGAATAAATTTATAGTAGATGATTTGGGCTTGACTTGATCTTTGCTTGTTTCAAACTTATTATTGTTTTATTTTACATTGAGTTAGCTTGTTTGGACACTACATTGTATTAGCTCCTCATCATTATGTGCCTTATCACAAATATACCCTAATAGTGAATATGTGTGTTTTTGAGTGTGTGTGTGCCCACGTGCGTGTGTTGAGAATAAGAAATATAGAAAACTACGTGTTTTAAAAATATGGTTGTAAGACTGTGGTGGAGAAATCGACTTCTTAGAAAGCTACGTTGAGAATAAAAAATATATATATTCAAAAAAATTAGAAATCAACTTTCTCATAGACTCTACAGTTTAACAAGTTTGGTTAAAAAAATAGCTTCTCACCACAAAAAATAATAGAAAATGAAAAAAAATAATAATTATTTAAACGAAGCTATGTTGACAATATGAAACTAAGGGAAACAAAAAACTATTCCAAACAAGCCCTTAATATAGATTGTATTCATTTGTACTTTGTACAATGGAGGCAACGATGACTTATTATTTATTGATAACATTTAAATCGTGTAATATAGCCACGAGTTATACCTATTACGACACACTTCGTGAGATAGAAACCACTAGATTTCAAAATTTTCTCTTGGAATAGAATTTCAATATAAGCTAACAAGATAATGACAAAATTTACATACATACCAAACAATTCTTATATATTTACATATCAACACTTAAATTTTGATATTTATATTTATAACATTTTGACGTCACAAATCTATTCATGAAAAGACACATCTTACTTCAAAAACAACATTGAGGATAGTTTTTTAGACGTAATATTAATGATTTGAGTGTTATACATCCAAATATTAATGCTCTGATGACATCTATATAAATATATAAAAATCATATGATATGTACATGTAAATGACCCAAAATAATATTTTAAAATCAACTTAAAAGCACATTTTAAGAACTAAACCGATTGAGACCGTTGTGTACATCAACAATCGTCATGGTAAAGTTAATCAAGTCATGTCAAGGATCATAATAACTTCAAAATGAGTATAAATACTTCAAGTTATTCCTTGACATAAAATCCAAGGGGGAAGGCTGACTTGAAGTCCGGCAGGATATGTTGAATCCAAAATTAGGCTGGAAATTGGCCGGCCGATAAGTGGATGATGCTCCGCCAAGTAGCCAAAATCTAGCAAAGTGATTCAATTCAAATTTTGTCGGAACACATACGATGGCCGACTAAAATAATCTCGTATTAAATGTCGCTGTCTCGATTATGAGGTTTAATTGGTTTAATTATGTACCTTTCTCGATCAGCGCTAACTTCATTTCGCCCTACATGTGTATAATATAGTCCACATGATTTTTCATCTCATTGTTTGGTATCATGAGTTTAAAAGAATTTAGTTAATTTTAGATGAACTTCTAATAAAAAAAATAACTAGAATAAAATCCGCTCCGCTGAATCGGAATTTCTTCGCATTCAGGATTTTGACGTAAATCTGGATTTATTGAATCCAATTATGATGTGAATTTAAGAATTTGTTCTATCATGTTGTGAGTGTCATTGTTGTCATCTGTGTTCCATCGTCCCGTCGATATAAATCTGGATTTATGGGATTTATTAAATCAGATTGGTATGCAACAGGTAAATTTTCAGTGTTTAACATAAATCTCGATGATTGATATGAATCTTGATGCAATTTTTTTAACAGGAAAGAAAAATTAAACATTGATAAATAGTTATTCAGAGGTTCGATTTCAGCAAACTTATGGTTAAACTGACTGACACGAGAAGATGGACTCATTGATGTAAAAACTTAATCTAATATGAGTTAAATCAAACCCTGATCGAGCCAATAAACCACTTTTGGAAGTTTTTAATACATAGTTGGAAAGTAAAACGGGTGGAAAATATGACATGGTTTTAATCAATCGAGTGTCTTGGTGAGATGAATCTAACTAGCCCAAAATCACTCAATTCTGACATCATTAAAGTAATTAGACGTCCATCAAGCACAGTCTGATTGAGGGGATCTCTCTCGGGCATCAAATCATGAGTGTTTTGGATTCCTGATTTATTGACAATTCAAACTTTATAAATAGAGCCCCAAGACGCACAGCTAGTGGGAGAACACAACCTGCATAAGAGGGAGCTACAGCCCAGCCTCAGTACCTATCTCAATTGGTCAACTTACACAACTAAGTCATCACCATAGTTTTCAAAGGCAAACGACTTGAATAGTGCACCGCTTGCCTCTTTGAAATAATCAACGATTCTTCTAGCAAGTTCACATCGAAAAGCTCAGAGGAGAATTTGGGAGCCATATTGTGAATATAAAGGGAGAGAAGAAAGTTTACACAGCAGAAATTGGGAGCCATGTTGTGAATATAAAGGGAGAGAAGAAAGTTCACAGGGGAGAACTTGGGAGCCATGTTGTGAATAGAAAGGGAAAGGAGAAAGATTCCACAAAAAAGAGGAGTGGATGCGCGAGGAGCCAAAAGTTCGTTTCACATAACTTATAACAAACATAAAAAGTTGAAATGCCGCAAGGGCAATACAATATTTTCATCGCATCAAATGAAGGGAAAGGAGTTAAATCAAACACACATATTAAATCCAAGAATCACATTTATTATTACTCAATTATGACTATTATAACCAAAAATCACATTATTGTAACACAATTATGACTATTATAACTGAACTGCTATTTTACATATGTAATTTTTCAGTTTTGTAATTTCTTCTTCTTTGATTAGGAACCTCAATACTTACAATTACATACTGAATGACTTTTTTTCTTGGCTAACCCCCATGATTTTTTCTCTTTATTAGATTTTTCACGTGAAAAAAACTTGGTGTCTTCTCTTGTTATTTTCTATTATATGTGTATGTAGGATCTTGGTGTAATGCAAAGATTTTAAATATCATTTTATCATTGTGAATCTTATGTCACGCAACAATACTAATTTCAATTTATTCATAAAGGTTCATCAGATTGAAATTAAGTTGCTCGATAAATTACTCATTAATCTACTGGATAATGACTCGATTATCATCTTATGAAACGAATAAAAATCAAACTCAAATAAGAACTAAGCTTGAGCATAAATCATAAATTTTACAAACAAGGACAATTTTGAACGCAACCCTAAAAGATCAATTTGAGATTGAGCTTGAATCAAGTTTGTTTTTTATAAACAAGCTCAAACTTGAATATAGACTTGCACAACTCTACTCGGTTTACTTGTAGCGCTAATCATCTGGTACTCCTCTTAGCCACTCTGAACCAATTCGAACATTACTCACCATTGCTTCCTAAGGGTGCAAAAGAGTTGAATTTGAGTGAGCTCTGTGCTTACACATTTAAGGCTCCTTTGAAATTTTTTTCAAAATAAGTTGTTGTTCAAAATTGTTCATGAAGAACATGTTCATGTTTAGCTTGAAATTAGCACTAATGATTTTAAAAATAATAAATTTAAAATTTTTAAATACAACATAAAAATTAATTTAAAATAACTATAATAAATATTATTTAATTAATTAGAGTCAAAACAAGTCGACACACACGAACAAAAGTTTGTTTGTTTGGCTCGTTAATAAATTAAGCTCAACAAAATTGTTTACTCTAAACTCGCTTGCTCAACAAATAAATCAAATTCGAGCTAAGGTGAATCAAACACTGGTTATTCACAAAATGATATATATATATATATATAT
>JXCR01119217.1:645305-661364 GCA_002079205.1 Phalaenopsis hybrid cultivar
TGTATATGAGAGAGTATATATATATATATATATATATATATATATATATATATATATATCATATTTAAATTTTATTTTGCAAAAATGAGATGTTGTAATTGATTGATGGGGCTAAAGTAATTAAAATAGGTTGATATTTAAGGTATAAAAATGTACTCTTTTCTATAAATAGTAAAAATGGGCTTGTATTATTTTGTACGAGTTATAAAGATTAGACAACGATCGATTCACAATAATAAACACGCTATAACATTCGCTAGTGGTGGTGGGGAATAATCTGTGGTGGTTGTGAGTCTTATGTTCGCTTCAAAAGCATGGACTTGAGTCAGTAATTTTTTTTCCCTTCATTTTTGTTAAAAATGAGTTATTGTTTGCAAAGTTATGGGAGTATCACTTTAATAAATTTAGCCGAACTCTCATTATGTTTCATTGAACGATCTGTGTTGATTGTCTTGATTATAGATTATTCTTTTAGTATTTAAACATATTAATGATGTTTGAATTGAGCGATTTTAAGCTTGTTGGATTTCATTTGTTGAGATGCTCGATTTGACAGTAAATATACCAAATTTAAAAATCAATGACATTTTAATTAATGATTCAGAGCTTTCAACCATGCTTCAAATAATCGATCTGAGCTCATTTGTACTCAAATCAAATGGTTTTTAATGCTGTTATGTTTTTATAGCTAAGATGTTCAATTTGAATATAAAATTGTTGAAATCATAGCTAGTATGATCTTAAATTTGAATATGAAAGTTATTCTATCAAAGACTATGTGGTACCATAACAATTCATATTTCAATTTCTTGATTATGAAATGTGTTAATTATTAACCAAATGCTTTCTTGTTTAGATAGAATTTGTTTGAAATTGCTCGTGTTATAGGAATTATTAAAGGGAAAGGAAAGGAAAGGAAAGGAAGAGCTTCAAAAAAACAAAGAGAAATAGTAGAGGGAGAGAGAGAGATGGGTTCAAAAAGGTTGATTCAAATTTTAGCCTGGATCTAGATCGAATCGAAATAAACAAGCCAACCTAAGAGCAAAAACTTTGGATTTAATTTTTTTCGAGCAGATTTCGAGTCATACACAGACCAACTTTTACTTACTCTAGATCGGCTCAAATTATTTTTTTATTTATAAAAACTTTATGTATATTGTTAAATAAAATCGAAAAATAACTGACTTATGAGCCGATTTGAAGCCGGGACGGATCCAAATAACTCAAATTTGTGCTAGCTCATTTCGATTTCGAGCTAAATCGAGCTCTGTTAATTTTGAGCCGAGCTGACTTGAGATCAAACATAACATACCACGAGCTAATTTCGTTCCAAACTCAATCCACTCAAGCAGATATCGAACCAAACCAGCCCTAGACTAATAACCATAAAACGAAAAATATATTAAAAAGTACTTAGTCAAGGCTAATGATATAAAAATTACTCAAAAGAAGAATAAAATGATTAAAGGATCTAAAGCCGTCACTGCTGATAATCATGCTGATTAATGATAGGGCGAATCTATGAATTAATGAGAGTTGGCTTTATGAAACGCTCTAAATTATGATTATATTCAACTGTAAAGCAATGATATCTTAACAATATTCAATTGCATGAAGATCCTCAACATAAATATATGAATTTTATACGGAAAAATCAAAAAATTTTGTATGGTGGAGATCATATGATGGCCGTTTGGCCACAGCGGTTAAATAAAAACAGCTAAAAATAGCGGTTTGATTACCACAATGATGTTCAGTTGGTCACATAATAATGGTTGGATGACTGCAATCAAATGAAGGTGATCGATTGATATTTCATCAACAAACATTTTCATTTTTTTTTAAATCATAATCAAAATAATTTGATTTTTAAAAATACACCGTATAATTGTTGTTTGCCATAAAATTCGAGGTGTAGAGTGATTAGTTAACGACTTAGTCTTGCTCAGAGATTTATCACACACATAGTAATTAAACAGTAGCGGAAAAAGACGACATGATTTTTTTAATGTGGAAAACACGATAAAAGGAAAAAAATTACAAGGGCTTAACCCAGTCAAAATAATCCACTATAAGTGTTTAAATATAAGGATATAAAATTTTCTCACAACTGGGAAAACATTGTTATAATCTTACATCAGATACAACACTTATCTATATAAAACACAGAAAATTTTAGAAGTTTGAAAAAATCACCTTATTATGAATTTGGTGGTCGCAAATAGTGGTCGCCCGTGTCCAAAATAAAGTGGCGACTGATGTTAGCAATTATAGAGACTTAAAGTTATTATTGGGTCTTCAATACGTCGTTGTACGTTAAGACCATATTTCGGATGTAAGGTTAGCAATCAAGTGTCATTAAAAATGGCGAGTAGAGGCGGTCGACGATGACCGACAGTGATCGGCGGTGTTTCGTAGCTATAGAGCCGAAACTTATTGTTGAGTCTTCATTATGATATTATACGTTATGACCATATTTAAGATATGACGTAAGCAAGCAAGGGTCATCGACGACGGTGAGCGAGGCCGACCGATGATGATCGACAGTGGTTACAGGGACTTGAAGTTATATTTGGGTCTTTAAAATGGCATTATATGTTACAACAGAATTTTGAGATTCTATGTATATAAGCGGAGATTGCCGAAGACGACAAGAAGCGGCAGTTGGCAATTGTTGATGACGACTGACGAGCGGTGGTCGGTTGCTTTGGAGGCTGAAAGTTATCGTCAACTCTTCATTTAGGGCTAACTCTTTAATTTCTTCTTCTTCTCTTTTCCCCTTAAATAGAGATGTGGTGTATTTATAGCTTCTGGGGTAGGAGCATTTTAGTCTTTTGGCAAAAACTTCCCCAACCACCTCATCAGATGACCCATTAATCACTCTTGATTATATGATTTATCAATAATTTTAATGCCTCATTGACCTCTGAAATAAGCAAGTATATGTTCGTTTGATTCTTCTCGTCAAGACAATCAATTTGAATATAAATATTTCAAAATTTGGAGTTTATTTGACCTTTCAATGGATGATCCAAAACCTCCAAAAGCACTTCAATGGTTTGATCTGGGCTTGATTGAGCCTGCATTGACCCAATCTTGGTATCTTTGGGTTCACCTTATCAAGAACGTCATTTTGACTATAAACTTATAGAAATCAGGGCCCTTAATTATTTTGAAATCGAATCTGGAACACTTCTTCCTAAAAAAATGCCTCGAGATTTGTTGCAAATAAGAAAATTAATTGATGACTTATCAACAACCATAAGAAAATACAAAAAAAAAGTCTAAAATTAAAAAAAATCTTAGGTGATGTTATCTTCTTTTTTTTTCTTACACTTAATTATTGAATTACATTTTGTCTATTTCTAAACCCATAATGCTTGAAAGGAATCAATCAAAGGCTACATTGCTAAAACTAGTAAATTGTTTTTAGTGAAATGATTCTTCTTTTCTCCTCAAAAACGGCAATAACCAGCAGGCAATGGCAATGGCAATGGCTGATGAGTCCTTTGTCCACTCTCTGCAAGAATATGACTTTCTTTCACTCTTTTGTTATAGAAACTTTACCAAACTGCTTCGTAAGGGTTAGAAACATAGATTAAGGTTTTCAATCATTAGAAGTTATGTAAATTTGATGTTTATGCTTTTTAATCAGTAGCAACTAAGTTATATGAGCTACTTTCCATCACATTGATTGGATCATGGTAGTTAAGAGGTGATGTTCCGCTTAATCAAGGATGTGAATTTGTCTTGAAGTTTAAGAATCATTGAACATAGGATCAAGCGCTCTAACATATTGCATATTGATTTGAAATGAGATGAAGAATTTTAAGAAATCATGTTCAAACCTTCATTTTATTTGGAAAAAAAAAACAAAGTCTTATTTGAAGTATATTTGGACTAAAGCTAACAAGATACTTGTAATGAATTTGCAAAAAAAAGGTTATGAATTTTCATGGCAAAAAATAAAAAATGCAAATTAGTTTATATATTTGAAACTTTCAATAAAAACCAAAAGTTTTCATTTGGTTACCGATTTAAATTTTTGTTCCAATCTTGCTCGAACAAAACTTTGAGCCAATTTAATTTAAATTGAGATTTAACTGGATTTATTTCATGTGTATGATCAAAAGCAGCTACTCCGGCCAGCAGAAGCCTAAGTCCATCTATGTGGCTTATTTTCGAGTTTAGTTCAGATGAGGAGACAAGCCCGGATAAATGACGAAGGAGATGTTGTCCCAGGTTACTAGATATTCATACATGATTGATTGAATGCAGAGGGACAAATGCGAATCAGCAGCTGAATGTATGTACGAAAGTGATGGGCAAAGAAAGAGAGCCTCATCCATCCTCTAGAAGATCTATTGACCTTTGGAGAGGAGATAATGTTGAATATATTGACTTTAATGATGATATGACAAGAATGACTAATACTTTTTCTTTTTGAGAAATATTGTGGATTATGATCTCCCGGGACTCAAATCTACTGGATTCAAACTCTACTTGTTGAAACTCTATTCATCCCAAATTAATTTAGTTCAGCTGCCCAACAAACTCTCTCTCTCTCTCTCTCTTGGGTTTGACTCGCGCCAAAAAGTGGATTCTACATTTTGATACACTCATTATGCATAAAGAGAACATTGTCATTTGCAAAATAATCATAGTTTTTTAAAAATTCACAATACAAATTGTTGCTTGCTAGAAAATTTGCAGTAATAAAGTAATAGATTCCCGTATTAACTTAACACGATAATTCAACACGCACTCAAATAGAATAAAACAACCAATAGAGACACCAGAAGTTTGTGCATGAAAAACTCGGAAAAGGAAAAAAAACCACAGGGTATGACCTAGAGAGGACTTTTGGTGTTTGGGAGAATAAATGAGTTATGCTTCATGATTTGTAATCTTATCTGTTTCCAAATAGGTGCAGATTATGATTGTCACGACGACTCTCCATAATTATATTTGCGGACATCCTTCCTCCAACTACATCGACTTCCATATGGCAGACGAGGATCATGTACGTGTCTCTGCTGTTGCATATAATTATCGTCTTCGAAAATATTTGTCACGGTCCGAAAATGATGTTCGTGAGGTCTGCACTCAAGATGAGGAAGGTGCAAATGAAATGACAGAGTTGAAGGAATAAATTACAGATGTGATAATTGGAGGATGATTTGAGGGAATATTAGTTTTTATTTTTGTTATTTGTAATGATTATTGAAGACATTCACTCTTTATTGTATCAATATTTTTGTACACTTCATGTATATTTTTGTTTCTTATGCATTTAATATTTACTATTCCGTTTTTTTATGCAAGTTTTATGTGTTTTTTTCTTTTTTCATTTCCTTTTGTTTTTTTACGGGTTTTGAAGATATATGATGAGCAATTTGACCTTATGAGATCTTCTAAATGGCTAGTATGTCAATATTAGTTGGTGTCAATGTGAAATCCTAATGAGACAATCAAGTTTCTTTTTTTTTTCGATGCTACTGTATTTAAGGGTCTTATTGATAGTCTTTTTTTGTGATATGCATATGTGACACATATAAGTTTGATATTTAGTGTGATAAAGACAACTAAAAATCATTTTTTTATAAGGTATGTTGTCTTTTTGTCGCGACAGATTCACTAGTTTATATATACAGAGTTCTCTAAGACCTCACAACTACATAAAACTTTAATTAGTTGCTTATATTATCAAATTTTAGTAACGTTATGTTTAAGGGTATATTTTTTTAAGCATTTAAGAAAGGTGAGTTCGATTATTTACGATATTTCCAAAGGATTGCACTGTTATTGTGAACTTCAATCTTCCTAACTCACTTCACGTCAGGAGACAGTTTCACATGTGCCTAGGGAGAATCACAAAATACAGTGACTGTTTTGGGTGGACAAATGGGCTAGAACATTCCACCGCCGAGAGTGATTGGACAGGAAGAGTATCCGTGGACGACGACTTAACACTTGACATACACTCTCTGTATTTTTAAACTAATGTTATTATATTATTAATTATTATTTTAATAAGTATTTTTTAAATTTTGGTAGTTATGGTATTCACTGTTTAGTAAATTATCTATCTTTATTTTATAATATTATGCATTGAATATTTAATTTTAAAGTATAGAATTCATTGATATGAATAGTTATGTTATAATCAATATTACAAAAAAGACGCATAATGATCATTTATCTATAAACAATTAAAACACAACTAATTTCAAAGTGCCCCAAACAAACACTAATGTAGCAAAAAAAAAAAAAAAAAAAAAAAAAAAAAAAAAAAAAAAAAAAAAAAACCCAAAAAAAAAAAAAAAAAAAAAAAAAAAAAAAAAAAAAAAAAAAAAAAAAAAAAGNTCGTTTTTCATGAAAGCATCCGTGCAGCTTTCCATACCGCAGTATTGTATCCATTTGATAGCAAAAGCAGAAGTTTCGACACAATCAGTAACTGATTTCTTATCGACCAACTCTATCCCTCGTTCTATGGCTGTACTTAGCTCCCGCCACCGTCGTACATTCCCGTTTCACACTTCAACTTTGTTATATTGTGCATGATCCTCATTCTGATGTTGGCATAAACTTATAAGATGCGTATTCAGGAAAGCTAATCGTAAACGTGAGCTTGAACCAAAACCTGTTGCATAATCTGAAATTTGGACCAGACCTGAATTGAAACGGACGTTGGGTCTGCGCATGAGCTCCAATTAATACTTGAATAAGCTCTAAAATTTGGACCTGTAAACCTAATTTTGAAGGTAAATGTGTATCAGACATTGAATTGATTCATTAATCAGAACCTAAGTGTGATCTTAAATACGAGTAAATCATAACTCTTGAAGCTATTAATTCATATGAAGATCTTACTAAACTTATTTCCGACTTCTGTGCATGGAATCAGCATGTTGCTGACTTTGTTTTTGGTTTTTGATTTCTCAATTTACTAACTTTTTTGAAAGCATAAGCTGAGTTGCTCAACTATTGCCGGATTTTCCTAGTGATTTTTTATATTTTATTGTTATTATTATTATTATTTTGTGGAAGTTTGAATTCTAGACTCATTGTGCAATCTTAATAAATGTTATTTTTCCGCTTAATTGTACTGATTTTCTTGCAGCTATTATACTGCAGTTACCTGACACAACAACGGTGGATCCCAGCTATATTATTTCTCTGATAAGGAAACTTTTACCAAATAATATAAACAAACAAAGTCTAAATCTTTCTGAAACATCAAAAGTGTGTCCTTTGGAAGAGAACAAGGAGGCAGAATCTATCTGCTCGAAGAAACTATTGGACACGGAAGCCAGATGTGATGGTTCCATTAATGATCATTTTGGTGATCAGTCATATTCCTCTGCTCCCATATATAATGGAATAGGAGCAGATTCTATAAAAGAGGACACTGGTTCTGATGATCAAGAAACTGGATTTATTGATGAGGTAAATACGTGGGAAGACTCTGGCTGCATACTCTGGGATCTTTCGACGAGTAGAACTCATGCAGAATTCATGGTATTTGATTTCATTTTTCTTAATTTATTGCCGTATGCGAGTTTACTTTTTTTATGATAATTTAAAGCATTTTGTGCCTAACAGTTTTGATGAGTAAACTTTGTATTCTCTTGAAAAATATCATATGGAATCATACATAAGTTGTTCTCTTATTTCCATACTCAGAAAGGTCTTTAGATTTTGCTTGTTTATTTTTATTATGACTTTCAATTAGTTATTAAACTTGGACAATCATTGATTTTATTAAAATATCATGCCATCGACTCAATCGTTGAGTCTTTCATTCATAACTAATTATATTTTATGCCATTGATTGTGTAAATGCAAACGAAGCTTTCTTTGTCTTAATTATTTTAATGAAAAAATTTCTATGCCCCCAAATATTAACATTTGTTTTCCTTATGTGCAAACTGAATAATCTATTGCGGATCAGAGCAAATTGCATCACAATTTACTAGGTCGATTAGCTGTTTACTACGTATATAGAAGCGGCCAAGATTGAGGATAGAGGAGAGGGAGGAGAGGGAGTCCCAAGAGGAAAAGGGAATTAAGCTCTAATTGAAGCCATAATTAGTTCATGTAACAGCACTTAAACCCCTTTCATAAGAATATTTTATTAACAATTTAAAATTCTAACTATATTGATTCACATTTAGACAACACCGAGAAATCCTATTATCTATGTTAAAATCAAGATAGCACTAAAAATCAGATCATTTAATAGTGATTATAAAATTTTAAAAAGATGAAATAATCTGACAGTTTTCTAGAATAACCTTGATGTAGGTTTTGCAACCTCATCATCTGGTGGTAAAAGATTAAATTAGTTCATTCCATTATTGATCATTATCACATAAAACCCACCTTATTTAATATACTCCGTACATCATTTCACCATATGTTAGATGGATAAAAAAATTCTCAATATATAAATTGATATTTATGATTTTGATGATATAGAAGTTTCAGATGATCTGAAAGTTTGCTCATTAGTTCCTCATATTATTTAGTTCGCATTCTACCTTATTGATTGATGTAATACTTGGAAAGAAATGCAACTTCATTAAGTGAGTTTTTTTTATGCAATCCAATGGTCTCTATATCGAATATAATCATGCAATCATCTAGGTAGTGGTTAATGGAAATGTTTTGACACACAATAATGGCTATTATTGTTTGCAAGTTTATGTTGAAAATTGAATGGACATAAGTGTGTACTTGAAAAACTTGATAATTACTGAGATATAATTCTTGTTATTATTATAAAAACAGAAGTTTGAATCGCATGTTAGAGAAAGGGTTATATTTTATCAAAGCTAGACCTAGGAAAGCTGCTATGTGTAACTGTAAACAATATAGTCGAAGCCAAATGAGCTCTTCAAAGAATAAATGAATGACTTACATTGTTTTGAAATTTGCAGTTTTTCACATTGACATTTGTGTAAACAATATAGTCGAAGCCAAATGAGCTCTTCAAAGAATAAATGAATGACTTACATTGTTTTGAAATTTGCAGTTTTTCACATTGACATTTGATTTTGTCATTTATTTTCAGTTTAATATCCAGATTGTCTATTACAGGTTGAGTTATTCATTTTTTTAAGTTATTTATATGTAACATGCAAATAATATTGTCTATTAAATGCCTTGGTAATTATTGGAGTAATTATATGGTTCAATTTTAATACTTTCTTATGACTAGCCGACAATGGATGGTTTTATAATGATTAGTTTATTTTATTATCTGTCCAGGTTAACAATTTCATGCTTGAAGTACTTCTAGCAAGTCTCCATGCCTCAATATCTCCTCGAATCACGGTCAGTTGCTGAAGCTGCTGCGTTGATTAAAGATAATAAATGATCAAATCCACATGTTTTTGTATTTTGAAAATTTCTAACTCGGTCTCATCTTTATTTCTAATAAAAGTAATGATTACAATTGATACACTATTTTTATGAGAATAAATATTTTTTAAGTATAGAGTTAGTAGTTTTATGGTGCAAAATTTTTAAAATCTACTTAATTCAAATACTTATTTTTTTCTTTTTCTTTTACCATAATGAATCGTTGGTATAGAATCATATGACCATTTCTCTCTGAGCCGTAAACAAATCTTTAATTAGATATTTAAATTGAGTGGTATGATTGATCAAGTCAGGCTAAGTGTTAATAATTTTCTTGAAAATAGTACAAATCTCGGTTTGATGCTCCCATGACATAGCTGTTAATGTTCCTTCAAGGTCCACCTTAGATCAAAGTTTTGTTTTCAGAGATTAATGCAGTGACTAAAATAGTTTCTTATATTGTTATGCCCAAACTTTCATGCTATATTGAAATTTCAGCAATTTCAAGATTTCGAGTATCTTTTATGTTTGATTTGTTTGAAGACGAGCAATACTTTAGGATAAATATTCGAGGTGCTCGTTATAGGCTTTTTATTTTAATTATGTTTCTCTAGACACCGCTTATTCAAGGAAGCTTTCGGAAGTACTGGTCAAGGCATGGTGTGGTTTTAAATGCTCACTTCCTTCTACAAAATTGTTTTTTAGCATTTTTCATCGTTATTATAAAACTTGTCACGAAACTATTCAAGCCTACTAAATTGGAATAATAAAATTTACCCAAGAAAATTAAAAATTTTTACGTAGTGATGGTGATCTTCATGTTTATATTTGTTTAAAAACAATGAGTACATATATGATCAATTCAAGTTAAATCTGGGCTATGGAATTAAATATAAGCCTTGTCATGTGTGATAGCCTCCTCTATGCATGGGTTTTAGCTTTGCAATTGCCTTGATTTGATTTCCTTGGATTTTAACCTAATGTGGTGAGTTTATTGGTATTTCAAAATTTTCAATATACTTCAGCACAACTTTAGGACCCTGTTGATTTCTTAGATTTGTTCCACTTATTTTTTGTTTTCAAAATTTAGGATAACATGGCCGACAAGTGTGTGAAACAGAGTTGAATTTTAGAATTATTGAAATTGATTTGGGCTAATTTTGTGTCAATTATTTACTTAGGAATGAGAGATTCATGAATAGATACTTGAGTCATGTTTCATATTGTTGTTTTCAATTTCGTATAATTTTTTGGACATGGGATTTCCTTGATTGTGGTGTAAATGCAGTAGATAACTTCAGGGTAAATATATCTATTTGTGCTTGGGCATGGCTTGAATTTTCTCTACCTTGGAAATCTCTTTCATTAATGTTTTTGTTCTTAATCTTTTCATTTGTATTGTTGTAAGGGTATTGATTTTGGCGACCATATTTACTATAATTGAAATTTCATTATGATTAGTAGACTAGTATACTAGCAAAATGAGAACAAGCTTAGAATAGGAAGTTGAGGAGGCTCTCAAGAAGGTCAGAGTTACATCAAGAAGAGCTAAGATGTCATTTCTAAGGGATTTCAAGGCCAAGAAGAAACTCATAAAAGGTTTTCGGAAGAAGCACACGTGAGTTTAATGACTCTGTGATCATATGCCCTTTATCAAGTAGCGATGACGACAATCTATTGTTATTATTCCATGATTTAATTGTCGAAATTAGCATCGCTTTCTCTTTGCTCCTTCAATTGGAGTCATGATTTCTTATATTAGCTGCTTTCCTTTTTTTAATTGATGTTACCTGTTTATATAAATGGATGCTAAAGGAGGAATATGGTTTAGCCTCTGTCATGTGAGCCCTATGAGTTAAAATCTTAGAAAGATTGTTCTTAGCCTCTCAAAAGATTGGGTATTTAGAGAGTAGGGAGAGCAAGAGACTCTGTGGAGTTCGAGAAAGAGACAACTAGACAGGAGGGGGTTCAAGAGGCCACTATATTCCTCATATTATTTTGCCTTCTTCTTACATGTGTTTTTCTTTTTTTAGAATTAATAATCTTTTGACGCCTATTCAATGTGTTAGATATCATTGATGTGTTGGTGCTAACAGATCATATTCTTGGTATATGAGCTCTTGGTTTGGAGAGAACTCTGGGGTATGGTGTTGATAAAAAGTAGATTTAAGAAGATAGAGGAACTATTCATGAATCTGAATGCTTTAAGAACATAATAGAAGGTTAATATGTTGAAATTGGAAGGAAAACTCCAACTACTTTGCTAACCAAGTTTCTCTCCTTCAACAATAAATGATTGTGATGTTGTAGATCTTGTGCAAACAAATTTTGGTAGTAGCTCAAACTTATTCTCAAATTGCACTTTGAAGCAAAAATAAAGTTTTACACATCACTTTGTGCTTTGATGCCACTGCTTAAAAACTTTAAATTTGAAGCATGGACTATATACTGCAGTGTTTATATGTTGAATTGACCATGAAAAGGTATCTCCAAGGACGTCCTGAGGACGTAACTGTGCCTTTTGTTTTGTCTTAATTTTTTGATGATTTAATTTTGAACCTTGATTCCAAATCATAAGTAGGACTTCTTAGAGTCTAGAAAATTTAATGCAGTTTTAAATAGCAATGCGGAAAATCTTGCAACATGCACATAAAATTTGTAGGATGCATTATTGAATTACTTCGATGAAAATCGAAATAAAATAGAAATCAATTCCCATGAAAATTATGACATGTTGCAGAAGCTTAAAGATTAGGTGTATGTTAAAATAACTATTGAAACTTCGGATACTATGATTGTTTTTGATAGTGATATTGCCGTGTGTAGGATTTGGTTTTCTTCTTCAAAACCTTATTTTGCCCACAATGCATGCCTTGCATTATAGACCTCCTACAGAAAATTGTTATTAATAATTTGAAAAAAAGGAAAATTTAATGTATATATATATATATATACATATATTTATAGGTTCGCTCCTCTTCGAATTCGGCTGCTTGTTGAAGGATGTTTTCCAGCGTCTTCACCTTTCGTCCTCTGCTCAAAGTAGAAGGGGATTTCGCTCATCCTTTCCTTGTTGCCTTAATTGTGATGGCTTCAGATAGAACGTATGTTGTTGCTCTTGCGTGTGTTCACTCCTCATGTACTCCTAAATCGTGTTTCTTCTCACTTTCCTTTGCACTGACGGAGGGTGGCTAGTTCTATTACATTAAGAAACATGGTAGGAAGAATGTGAAGTCAACCACCTTTTTTTACTAAAGTCGAATGTATTCAGCTTGCTTTCTTCTGTAGTCTGAATTTGGTCGGGAAATTCCTTTATGACCATCCCAAAATGGAATTTATTCGTAAAAAAATTGAGCTTATGCACTTTGTTGGGGAGTGGAAAATTGAACTCTTAGATGACTGACACATTCTTATTCAACTTAATAATGAAGAGAAATACACATGTTTATTTGCTAGAAGACTAATTTAGATTTATAACAAAAGAATGAAAATTTTGAAATGGTCGGTGGATTTTGACCCACAGACGGAACCGCCAACCATTTCGGTCTGGATTCGCCTCCCCGACCTGAAATTTCATTATTTTACTCAAGAAGTGTTGTACTCTATTGCCTTAGCATATGATAAGTCACTCAAAACGGACATTCCAACTTTTAATCTTTCCCGTCCTTTTGAAACTAGGGTACTTGTTGAAAAGGACATCACTTCAATCGCTCATGAAGAAATTTGGTTAGGCTCACAACACCAAGGATATTGGAAAAAGGTTGTTATTGAGTATTTCCCTTTGTATTGCTCGAATTGTTGTATGTTCGGCCACTCCAATTCTTAATGTCACCATCTACACCCCCATATAAGACCAAAGAAGCTAAGTGCTCAGTCAGAGGCAGAGATTCCCCCTCCTGATCTACTCCAAGTTATTGACACTATTGATCATCCGAAAGATACTCTTGAAGGTGTCACTTTCCCCGCGGGAAATTTGTCAATCACTCAGCCTCCACACAATCTTCCTAAGAAACCTCTGTTTGTGGGGGCAAAGTAGACATTTCATACTACATCTACCCTGAAACCTATCATTGACGTAACGGATGACAGTATTTCTACTGTGGTTCTACCGTCTCATCAGATCGAGCAAGTTGTTACCGTTAGTCAGGCACTTGGGACTCATAATGTGCAATAGTCTAGACTTGTCCGACAATCTTTGGACCATTCCACTGATTTGATGAGTCAGTCTTCAAATGAGGAATGACAGGTTTACACATCCAGGAAGAAGAAGAAGAATGGAGGCCTATTACCGAACTTAATGGATGATACATTGGTTGTTTCAGGTAATGGCAGTAAACTTAACAGTTTGTTAGCTGTCTCATGTCCTATAACCAGAGGCAGAGGCTTGACTAAATTGGATCATTCTCAAGCTTCTTAAATATGCGAGGGTTGGCAGAACTTTGGCGTAGAGTTTATATGTCTACGTTTTAATCTTGGTTTTCTTTTTTGGGTATACATGTATCTTTCTGGGACCTACGTGTATGTTGTATGCCAGATGGTTAGAGTGTCAAATTGGGCTCTTTCATCCAAACTATCTGTACCTTTTCTTTTTTAATATATTTGCCCTTGGGCTTTTCATATATATATATATATATATATATATATGTCTTTTGAATGACAAATGACTGCTTTGCTAGGGTTTCGAATGACGATCGCCATTGATTCTATTGCTCGAAGTTTCTGCTCCTTTCTGCTTCATCGGCTCGCGCCCGCCTTCGTTGGCGTGTCTGCGTCTTGACGAGTCTGCTCTGCGTCGCTAGGCATTGTAAGCTCGGCGTTTCGCCTGCTCGAAGAGTTTGCTTCGCGTTTGCTTGTACTCGTGAAGCTTCTCACTGTTCCTGCCGCAGTAACTTCATTGTAGCTTAACTCCGACAGCTCTCCTTGCTCTTATTGCGCCTCCTTATTTGGTTGAGCCAGACAAAGTCTCCTTTGCTCACGTGGTGGGTAACCCTCAGGTGGAGTCCGCAGTGGGATTCCCCTCAAGTTATAAGGAATCTCGTTAGGGTACAGATGATTGTCCTTTTATTAAAAATGGAAGCAGGAAAGGTAGAAAAGAAGCAATTTTTTTCTCTGAATCAGAAATTTCTACCCTGACGGAAAAATTCAAGTTTGCTCTTATTGGAAAATTATAGTGGGGACACCCTCCTATGGAGGTTATCAGAAAGAGTGTTGATGATCTTAGCTAGTAAGCAAGTAGAAAGTGAGACTCATGGATAAGAGACATGTGTTGTTCCAACTAACAGTTGCTGAAGACTAAACCAGAATTTTCTTCAAGAAATATATTAATATCGAGGACAAATCAATGAAGTTACTGAAGTGGTCTCCTAATTTCGACCCAAATCATGAAACTCGCACTGTACCGGTATGATTTAGTTTACCTGGTCTCAAATTGCATTTTTTTTTCACCATCAGGTTCTCTACTCTATTGGGGTCATCCTTGGGGATCATTTGAAACTAGATCTGCCCGCTTTCAATCTAACTAGACTCTCGGTGGCCATAATACTTGTGAATATGGATATTACTTTACCTGATGTTACTGAAATTTGGTTGGGCACAACCCATATTGGTTATTGACAACAAATCGTCATGGAGCACAAACCCCCATATTGTGCTCACTGTAAGATATTTGGTCATACCCTTGCTAAATGCCACAAATTTCATCCTAATTTGAAATTTAAGGTTCAAGTGAATAAGGATGGGTTTAACCTCACTGCTATGGACATTTTAGTTTCATCTGAGGAGGATACTACCAGACAGGAGGTGTCTGTTGCACTTGAGGACCCCCCATGACACTGTTGTTACTGTTATTGCGAGTGATGCGGTGCTGACACCTACAAACTCCATACAAAACAATTTTGATGGACTATTACTTACAAATGATAGTGTTCAGACTGATAATCAGGAGAGCCTCGCAGCTCCACTTCTTCAAGAAGTAACGGGTGTAGCGGCAACTCATACTTCACATATTGTAGAACCTATTGTGGGTATTATTATTGGTAATCCTTCTGCTTCAGCTCTACTCCATTAGGCGGATTCTTCGGAGGAGGAATGACAGGTTTACACTTTCAAGAGGAAGAAGAATAATGGAGATCTACTATAGCTCAGGAGTCTTATGGATGATACTTTGGTTACTACGGGTAATGGTCAACATCTTACCAATCTGCTAGCTCTATCCCTACCGAAAACTAGAGCTAGAGGCAAGACTATATTAGGATGATCCACACTTTTTCCGCACCCGGGTGATTTTTGGGTTTCTTTTTATTTCAATATGTACCAATAGCTCCATATGGATGTGTCGGCCGTTTTATTGTCCAACTTTCGTGATTTGAAAAAGAGTGATGATTTTGTGATTTTAAAAATAATTTAAATATGAATATAACTTTTTGAAAGAAGTAACATTTTAGTTTTTTTTTTTAAATAAGTGAGACCAAATGAGTCTCATCTTTTAAATAGTTTAGATGATTTAATACAATACTACAAGCAATACATTTATCCCGAAGAATAAATATTCACTTGTAATAGAGATTCGATCATCTAGACTAAACAATTTGTGACATCTGTTTGGTCTGCGAAATATTTTTATAAAAATGCCAACAAGTTCCCCTATCTAACATAAAAATTAGATAGGGTTTATTTTATCTGGGTTCTTGGTTC
>JXCR01119217.1:667730-679727 GCA_002079205.1 Phalaenopsis hybrid cultivar
ATGTCACCCAACTAGGTAATTTCTAAAAATACAACAGTAAGCGTCTGTAAAAAAAATTACAAGAATATGAACCAAACTACACTGTACATGCAGCGCCAGCAGGCTACAACAATATGTCAAGATTTGAGCAAAGAAAAATTCATGATTAGCAATAAATATAATAAAAAAAAAACATTAATAAGAAAATCCACATTATTTTGTGCATGAATAAAATGAATCACTAAGAAATACCAAAAAAAAAAAACAAAAGTTATAACAGTATATTTCGCATGTAAACAATGCAAATGCCAAAAGAATATCCAAAGAATCAGTAGCTAAGTAAACTTACTATGTATGGAACAGGCGCATCCAAAAAATCGACCATATCATTGGGTAAAACCTGGAAAAACCACAGTTATTAGAGAAATATTATGCAATGGAATTTAAGTGTTCTGAAAAAAAATAATAATTATGCACTGCAGAAATTCTTTTGATGGACCAGCACAAGCAAAATCACTACAGAAACAACTTACTTACTGGCATTAGCAGACTCTGCCACTGGTAAGGACGAATTAATGGGATTATGGATAAAACTGAGGCAGATAATATTCCCTGAATAATACAATACAAGTTTTTCAGCATTAAATAACGGAGACAGAATTTGCCTTAGCAAGCTTTAGCTTGTAAGAAATCCAAATAAACAGCAGATGGATTAATTTTTATAAAAAAAAAATTCTGGGAACGTTTTAAAATTTATTCAAGTGAAAAATGATAAGTAATAATATCTGAAATATTAAAAAAGAAAGATAGAACCTGCCTATGTATGGAAGTGCTACACCATTGATCGATATTCTAAAAGCAAAATCTTTTGTCTCCGCTATAGCGCGATAAACACACATCAATACAAGATTAATTTGTAAATGAAATTGATATCTATGAGATGTCCTAGAAAATATTGACAAATTTCTATTTTCATAAAATATAAATATTAAATTTAATTTGTGGAAGTTAGTTATAGATGCTAGCAAAAATTAGGGAAATTCAAAAATTCACCCTTAGAATTTCCCCGCACTTTCCAATTATCCTAGGCATCCGATCTAAAAGTCTTAATTTTGATCACTTGGTCATCCTGTTTACACAGAATTTAACTATTCCGAGTTAAGAAAATAACATAATATGTATTTTTTTAGTCTACCTACTATGCACATTTATATACGTTTTCACCTATTGCAAATAGGTGCAACCGATACTTGAGCCCTTGACTTTCCCTAAATGTTTGGTATTGTCCATGTTTTTTGTATAGACATCTACGAATTTATCTGAAGCTTTCTAATAAATATTGTATTAGTAGATCAACAAAATCACTTGATTTTTATGTAACAACTATTTTTCATAATGTTTTATGTGATATATTACGAATAAAGACGTGGGTTATAAACACTAGATTAATGAAAAAATGCCAGTCAAATCAAGGTCACACTGCAAGACAGGGATATATTTTGCACATCATTTACATGAAAACCCGCATATACATGTTAAGGTGTCCTATCTATAAGACAAAAATCATTAAAACTCATTTTCTACCTACTCTTTAGTTTACCTCGCACCACAAGGAGATCTAAAAGGCATGATCTATACAGACCAATTTCAAACAAATAAAAAAAAATAAAAAATAAGTTTAACATGATAAAAACATTCTACTTATAGTAAACCTAAGAAAATATTAAATTAATAATATAAAATTAAAAGATATATTTATCTATTTTGAGCTAATAATGAGTTGAACACAATTGAACAAAGGCCTGTTCATGTTCAGAAGACCAAGCTCAAAATATATGTTTGTATTCAACTAGCTTATTTAACAAACAAATCGAATGCGAGCTTTTAACGAGCTATACATGAGTTTTTTGTGAAAGATCAACTTTATTGAAATCACTAACCACAACTAAATTCATAAGCCCTAATAACTGGTGCTTCTTGAAAGAATACCACTACAATTGGAAGAATTGTTCTTTTAGTACTTTCTATTCATTCATTTTTGATGCTCACACACTAAATTCCTTTTCTCAAACCAAATATCTTCCCATTACTACTCCAACGCTACTGAATTCCCACGATTTTAACGACATATTCTAGTCACTGAAAGCAATAGAATTCCCCAGGTAGAAACCACATATTCAAGTCCCATTCTAACGCTAACAGAAAATGCTCCCATTGTGAACCTAATCAGTTATCCTAAGAGCACAAATAATTCATGTCCATGGCAGCTTTCCACTACAAGTAATGCAAAAAGTTTTCTTAGTCTAAGAGAAACGAAAATTCTCACCATTTTGTACAACTCTTTCTGCCCCATAACATTCAAAGATGAGAGAAATCTCAACTTTCTGAATGTTCCCAAAAATTTCTTGAAAAAATTGCCAAGTTTTTTTTTGGATTAATTCCGGCAGATATATTCTCAATACCGTAGTAGATCAAGCTTCATTTAGAGTATTTTTATCCTTCAATATTTTAAAAATTGCAAATCTAATGCAATACCTTGAGCTTTTAATTTAAGTGCCTGGATCCTTCAAAATAAAATACATTAAAAATATGGTCGCTTATTTAACATAGAGAAGCAACTTGAGGTAATGCATTATGATTTTGTGTTGTGGACGAGGAATGATTATGCCTTGACGATATCCCTCATATAAACTGCCACACCTCAAAGCTCTTTAATAATTGGTTTAATCTCTTAACAATAACACATTATTTGACATTACCAAGGGTAATTAGATGTAAAAAACATAAATAAAATAAAATATAATACATAAAATAAAGAAAAAACTTACGGTAAGTAGATTTGTAGGTTTATATAGAAAGGTTAGCAGTCCTTAAAAGGCCTTTCAAATAAGAATGCGGAAGCCCGATCGAAGGAAAGAAATGCAAGAAAAAAAATGGATGACATTATCAAAGGCCGTGGAAATAGAGAACACTAAAAAAAATCAAATAAAAGACCAACCAACGTAAAAATAGAGAACAGTGAAATTAACTGCTTACCAGAGCAGAGCATACAACCACAATTTGTTTCTCCAAAAGAGCCCCAGCAAATAAGGCTAGCACCTGAGAGAAACGGTAATTAAACAGCAAAATACCAAAAAAATGAAAAGGAAGAAAAAGCTCATTAATATTTAATTGCAGCTCTTTTACAGTACTATCTCCAATTATAGTAAAACACTAGACTAGGGGAAACCTATTCCCAGTAGCTGCCCGTTAAAGCTTCTACAGAATGCCTTCCCAATGTTCATGTTTTACCATGTAATAAAATACTCGACTGATGTGGGTATCACGTGTCTACGGGACACAGAATCACGCCAGGCCCGATTCCGACAGGTTTGGTCCAGCCAAATCAATGGCCGGCCAGTAGGTTCTCTGGCCTACATGGGAGTGCCGCCCAATAGGGTGGGGGCACTTATTAATACCCTAGGTCTACATATGTTGCTATGTCGTGTTAGGCTTGGGAGTTTTTTTGTGTTTTCTGTTTAGAACAGCCATCAGCGTCCCTGTGTTCCCTTGTAAGGATATATACGAGGCTCTAATGGACTTCTGGCTGCATTAGCTTTTGAGGTGGTGATAATACTTCGCTCCACCCTTCTCCCATCTTCCCCACGCCGTCCAGCCCACCGTTCCCCGCTACCGCAAACTAAACTGAAGACCAACCAGCTGTTTCCACAGTTCCAGCCATCGTTCCTGTGTGATGCCACTCGGACTGCATCCCATCTTGTTGTTTTCTCACTGTCCAGCCATCTTGCATCCTTGCCGTCACTCGGAACATCCACCTATTGCTGTTTTACCGAGTTTTTGAAAATAGGACCAGACATCAAACCAGAATGAGAGGTTCAAGGTTCAAGGTTCATCGGTTCAACCGGGTTGAAGCGGATGGCGCAATAAATATAAATGTTAATTAAATATGATACAATAATTACAAATATATAAAAATAACAAACTGATAATAGTTAAAATATGAAAAATTATCATAATTTAACGTACACATTCATTTCGCAATTGTAAATTTCAAATAAAAAGTGCAATTTATAACTAAATAAACAAAACATTAACAATTATCAATTCATTAATCATATTAAAATAAAATCCCACACAAAATATATAATGTAAATAAAATAAAATAACAGTAACAATTAAAAAGATCATTTTCATTTTTACAATCATCTTTCCAATTTTGTAGCTGAAATGGGAATAAGAAGAATGCACCACCTATTCTATATCAGATTTGAAACAGCAAGCCTAGATCCTAGCCCCTAAATCTAAAAAGCCTTAAAAAAAAGAAGGTACAGCATTCAGCAACAAAGAACAGGGCATTGTAAGTTTGTAACATTTCTTTTTGGTGCAGCAACGGGATGAAGCCACTAATAGCTTAATCAACATTCCTTTCAGTGAATGCTGAGAAATCAGAAATATAAAATGAAAAAACTGCCTTGCTAAATTAGCATCCATAAACTAGGGTTTTGCACTGCAGCAAAAAGCCAAAAAAATAAACGGGTCCAAATAAAAATCTCTGTAGCTTCACGTTTGTCAAATAGACAGCATAATAACCATTTTTGTAATGAGATTAAAAGACAAGGCGTTCAGAATGAGTAGGATGTGGAAAGTAAACTTAGTCGCATATGATACTGATAATAAATGGATCATTCCAGATCAAAAGTAGAGAATGCACCATTGCACCATTTAAGTTTGGATATATGATTAAAGAGTGTTACGTGAGATGCTAATCCTATTCTTCACGGCGGCAACCTGTCCCCACTAAATCCATCCCTATAACACCTACAAATCCCAGAACAGTGTCATCGGCATTAAGCTTGGATATATGATTAAAGAGTGTTACGTGAGATGCTAATCCTCTTCTTCACGGCGGCAACCTGTCCCCACTAAATCCATCCCTATAACACCTACGAATCCCAGAACAGTGTCATCGGCAAGACAGAGCAGGTAAGCATGCATTGCCCAAGCATCAAGGAGGTCATGGAAGAGTTTGCCTTTGGGAAGATGAGGGGGTTGGTGTCTAAGGAAGCAACCCAACAACTTGACAATATTCTTATGGCCAACCTAGGAGGAGATCACGACCTTGTTGATTAAATGTTTAACCTTGGCCTATAAGACCACTCTGGACATTTTTTTATGGTTACAAAGGTCCAAATGGGGGACGCACTTGTAGATGAGATTGTAGCCCTCACAGCCAAAGATGCGACTTTACTATAGTTTGTCGATGACCATCTTGGGCAATTCGTAGATGAAGGTCTAATGGTTGGTGTGAGTGCAAATTAGTCTAGAAATGATTTGTAAGGATAACGAAGCAGCAATTAACATTTCATACAAATTAATAAAATATGGAGACAAAAGAAAAGGGAGATAAGAGAACAGAGAGAATTGGCAGATAAAAATGTATAGGAAAGGCGGATCATAGTTTTATGCAATAAATCTCCATCCAAGTTTCATAACATAAGACAAGCCTCTTATAAAAAAATAATGCTAATAATGCAGTATTAAAAGGTAGTTATCTTAAAAAAAAAATTCACTTATTAAAGATTTAAAACATGTCTAAATTAAATAGACACAGCTAAGAACGAAAAAATCAACAAACATGCATGTCTTCCATCATTATTGCTTCTCACATTTTTTCAAAATTGTCATATTAATAATATTTTGAAATTAGCAGCACTACCAATTTTACCATACCCAACCGTTGAAGCTTTAATTGTGTTAGCTGTTAGATATCAATTAAATAGTATGCCGATACCCAAGAAAAAAAAACCTCTCATGCTAAGACTTCACAACACTGTCCTTTATAAAATGTTAATTTGTGTTCTACCTAAAATCCTCACATTTTGAACCATTCAAAGTACTAATTACTCGTTCCGTCTTTCAAAATCACGTAATGAGGCCCAGTTGAGAATATAAGATTTTGCTATAGCAAAGCCAATCATTTATCCCTTCCAAAAAATACATACGTACATGTTCAAGCCTCAAGCTACCACATATGCATGCAACAGTCCACACAGACAAAGCAGTAGCTTCCTCCTCCGCCAAAAGTGCACTGTGTGCCTGCAAGTTACCAAAACCATGGACTAAAATACACAATGTTTGGTTCCAAATGTTACATAGCTCCTAATTTGGAGAGCACTACATTTTACTTTTGGAGCATTTACATATGTACCACTCTATTCAGATTTAAATATATAACACTAAACATTCATATTTACATATATTTTACTCAAATCTTTGGCATCACATAAAAAGCACAACTAACACTAACCTTTTAAAAGTACAAAACACCTTTTCATGCATAGGTTTTCATGCCAATGTGTTGTAAACATAAATATCAAACTTTAGGTGCTAGATATATAAATGCATAAGAATTGTTTGATATATATGTAAATGCCCCTTTACCTTTGTGAGTCTAGCTAAGAACCATAAATTGCATACCTCTGACACTTCCAAACTAGTGCTGAAAGATCTGAGATCTATGCTAGATCCAGCAATATGAAGGAGAGTTTCTCCAGGCCTGTGAAACTTTAATGGATGCAAGTGCTCTAGAGGCTGGAAAGTGAGACTAGAACCTCTATCAGGGGACCTTAGCCGATAATAGTCACAAATTATCTGTAAGGATCCATGTCCATTTGCCTGAAAATGAAGCACGACCTAATCAGGAGGCTTAGAACAAATTCTCAGATAAAACATACAAAATTTAAACATTAAAAGACCTTGGCCCACTCAAGTATGTCCTCATGATCATTTGAGTCTCCATGGCCAGAGGAAGAAGGCTCTTCTAGTTCCACTTCGGACATCCCCGTCCTAAAGCTTCTCCCTTCACTAGGAGAACCTTGTAAACTGCTTTTAAAAGATTTTTTTAGATAAAAAAAGAGAAGTAAAGTTTTGTCATTAATCAAAGTTTCAAAGCCAATTAAAAAACATTTAATGCTAACGTAAAGCTCTGAAACGTTGAATTTTCATAGACAAAACCAGTGTAGACAATGTAAATTTTTAAGATCCATCAAGTAATTGTTCCATACAAAATTATGCAGAAAAGAATGCTTACCCATAGAAAGAACAATATTGTATTGTAGACAATAATATGCTCGATGCTAAATAACATTTAAGAACTTCAACGAATGAAATGCATGGTTCTGCAGCCTTGAGCCTTCAAACAAAGTTCCCCTAAAAATTTGTTTTTAAGAAAGTTTCATGACTTGCTATCTTTTAGAAATTTCAAAATGAAAAAAATCATCTAGACATTCTCTTATGCAGAAGCATGATTGGAAGAACCTTACATTTCTCTGGGTGAAATAGATCTGATGGAATCACTCAAAAGAGGCAGAAAGAGAGGAGGATAGGGTTACAGCGAGAATAGCCCTGAAAGTTGTAGGGGTTGAGATGTCTTGTGTGAGTGCGCAAAAATGATAGAACGAATAGTTTGGAATAGTGAGTAGCCATCCCATTATGCAGTATAAATTAAATATTGTACCTCGAAAAAGACCCAATTTTCATAAGCCAGTCAAAGGAGTCCAACCAAGCAACAAAAAAGCTAAAACAGATCGATTTTAGTCATATTTTATAATTGTTGAATTTCTATTATTTTTTTATATTTTTTTTTGGTTCAATTATCTTTTTTTTTAATATTAGACAGGATTAAATTTGAATTCAAATAATTAGTCTTATCTTCACAACTTCATTTCTATAAAAACAGATGAAGGTTTTGTAATTCTTCATTGATTGACGATTGATGCTAATTATTTGTGAGCCAAATTTAGTGTTCTTCAAATTCAATTTGTGTGCCTAGATCAATCCAAATTGCGCGCACAAAATTTCTCCGACTCCCCCAATTCATCAATTTTATTATTAGAAGTAAATAATTTGAATCTTCGATTTTTGTAAGCCTATTGATCCAGCCAAATCCAAGATTGCAGCTACGCATGCATTGCAAAACCCCAATGACATGGGAGCGTCCTTTGGAACTGTGAGATCAGGCCTCCCGCGATCCCGATTGTAGCATTTCCGCAATACTATAGAACTGAATTCCACAATCGCGGTAGGATCGTACAGCGCGGATCCAACCCTTCGTAATTTTTGCTCAATTTTTTTTTTTCCTTTGCTGATTTTTTCTGTAAGACGCTCAATAGGACTCGATGGAGAAAAGAATTCATGTAGTTTATCCCATTTAGTGGGATAAAGTCATTGTCATTGTTGTTGTTGTTGTTGTTGTTTTGATTTCTTTCCGATATTCCTCTTTCTAATTATGTTATTTTCTGTGGGGAAACTATTTATATCTTGTTATTTTCTGTTTTTCTGAACTTTTTCCTGATATTATAGTATTTAGAGATGTTATATATTTTAAGCTCTTTGGAGTGTTGTATCATTTCCTGTTGCAAGTGGATTGTTTGTACCTTGCTCATGAATAATCGGTGGATCTACCTCGCCATAAGCACCTCGTTGTTTTGCCTATCACCCGTTGTTTTCAGCCAGACAACTGTCAAAATCACGCCAACCTGCTGTTCAACAACAGATTTCAGTTGTCAAACACCGCATAACTCTTCCAAAGCTCGCCATCCGCTCATATTTTCATTTCCTCATTATTCCACAACTGATTCCCTACTAAATCTCCTCCCCAAAAACTTTTTACAAACCATAAAAAGGTGTCATTTGGTATTCGAGCCAATCGAAATTTAGATTGGAAGAACGAGATATCATGTAGCCATGAAGAAATCCTAACCGAGGTGCTCAAGAAATTACTATGGAGGACATGAAGCAAGAAATCCTCCAATTACAATGGAGGATTGTTGGTATTGAAAGAATGTATGTTGGGAAAGTCACTCACAACAACGAACACCCAAATGAAGAAGATAAAACAAAACTTTTCTATCAAGATGAAGAAGATAAAACAAAACCTTTCTATCAAGAAGCTTGAAGTGACAAAGAGCCAATGTTGCGTCGGTTTGGCATTGAGTATAGGAGAGAGAGACTGATTTTAGAGAAGAAGTGGTTTTGTCAAATTTTGACGGTTGGCTTCAGACAGTGGAATGGGTCTTTGAATATGGATATTCCACCTAATAGAAGGGTAAAGCCATCTATCATTAAGTTAAAAAAGATTGTATTTCTATGGTGGAAAAATTTAGAACACATGCCTACGTCAGCGAAAGAGAAAAAAAATCACACTCTGGTCCAAGATGTAAAAGGAGATACAACGCAAATACCTGCAGTGCATTACAAACAGAACGTGTTCTTGAGGCTTCATCACTTAAGAAAAAATATATGTCAATTGAAGAGTACACATTGAGTTCGAACAACTTACCCGGGGTAAATACCATGGCACAATATACAGGAGAAATAAGATCGTCTGTTGGCAATATAATACGATTGAAGCTTTATTGGATCTTACAGAATGTACAAACCTTAGTTTTGAAGATGAAGAGATAACACCACAAATATCAGGTCCAGGCAACCTTCCAAACTGAATTCCACCTTCAGATCAAGTAGCAAGAGTACACCGACCAGAATACCTAAATCTACCCTCGTGAAAAGAAGCCAACATAGGCAAAAAAAAAAGGATTGACCAGACCAACACGCACAAGACATTTCCAATTAGTAAATGTTTTAAATGTCAAGAATTTGAGACATTGCATCCAACTATCCGAATAGGAGAGTGATTTCTTTTACTAAACATGGTGCATTAGAGGATGCAGAGAGTGAAAACCCATGAAAGACTGAAGAGAAGTATCAACTACTCGTAGTTGATGGTGTGATGCTTGTGGTTCAACAAGTTCTCTAGGAAAAGCCTAAGAGAAACCAACAATTGCTCAGGCATAACATCTTACGTACTTGTTATACTATATAGGAGGTGCACAATCTCATTATAAATGGATGCAGTTGTGAACATAAGGTATCTACACAGATGTTAGACAAATTAAGCCTCATCATACAAAGAATTTTTGGCCATACTTTCTGAATTTGTTTAAGGGGAATGAGATATGTGGTGAAAAGAGATGTCCAATGGAATTTTCAATTGGAGACAAATTGCTAGATCAAGTTTGGTGTAATGTTATTCCTATGGATGCATGTCATATTTTGTTAGGTCAATCGTGACACAACGATAGAGGTATCATGTTGGTCGAAAAAATACCTAAACCTTTAACAAGGGTGAGAAATGTATTGTACTTCTGACATTTAAGGAATCCACAATTATGAGTGCTCAGATAGAGATAAGAATCATTGTGTATCATGTTGCATTCTTACAGGCTATGAGAGAGGCGCCAGTGAGACTAATCTTTGAGATGTTAGAGAGCAGTGAGACAGAAGAACCAACACCTACAATAGTGTGACCATTATTAGAGGAGTTTCAAGATGTTTTGATTGATAACCTACTAGCTAGATTGCCTCTATTAGAGAGGCCCATCCTGTCATAACTTCAAACAAAAATGAAAAATGAGGGATCTTTTAGAGAATCTATGAAAAGAATTGAGTATTAAATTTCAGTTCAGTTCAATAGTGTTCTCCCAGAATGAAAAACATATGTGAGTGACGAACCTTAGCTTTGGAGATCTCTTTATGTATTTTGTAGAAAAGAAGATCCGAAAATGAGATCAAAGTCCTTGCGGAAAAGAAGAAGCCTTTCCTAGTTGGGGAGATTTACAAGGGAGAGTCTTGTAGAGCCGCAGGATCATGTCTCCCATGATCTCGATCACAGTATTTCCATGCTATCGCGGAATCGAAGGATTCAACGATCGTAGGAGGGTCATACTGAGTGGTTCCGACTCGTTATAATTTTTGCACGATTTTTTTTTCCTTTTTTGATTTCTTTCCTATTGTTCTATTTTTAATTACATTATTTTTTGTGGGAAAACTATTTATATCTTGCTATTTCTTTTTTCTGAACTTTTAGCTATATCTAAACCACAATAGAAAAATAAAATATTCTTACTGAAAGCAAATGGGCGGTTACAACTAACATGTTTGAAAGAAAAAAATACAACACACGACACCCGAAATCTTGAAATAGCAACAAACAAGACACAAATATTTTAACAAGGGTGAATCTCGGGGTGGTGGTGGTGATCGTTGAGGGTTTGGCCTTTCGACAAGGTGGCAAAGAGTGAATGAAGGCTGGAAGGCACAACAACAGTAAAGGACGTGGACGGAGACAAATATTTTAACTAGGGTGAATCTCGGGGTGGTGGTGCTGATCGTCAGGGTTTGGCCTTCCGACGAGGTGGTAAAGAGTGAGTGAAGGCTGGAAGGCACAACAGCAGTAAAGGACGTGGAAGGTGACAACGAAGAGAAGAATGATGGGACGTTCTGATCGAGCAGAAGGGTCGAACAACGAAGCACTGTGATATAGTGAGTACAAGAGACAATGCAACAACTCTAGCTCCCTTGTATATGAGGAAATGGCTTTGTGCGTCGAAGATGGCGTCAGACAGATCCTATGTATTCGTTGTTGTCATCGGTGATGAGGAAGCTTTGCTGGATAGAACTGTCACTTACATAAGCTAAAATTACAACCCTATGAAAACTTCTTCTTGTGGAGATTAATTCGGAATACAATTTTTGTCAATACTTGGATGGCTAGCAGGGAACTGGAGATGATCGAAATTTCCCTTGGGGTTGTAGTGAACCCAATGATAAATGACATATTTGCTCCAAATGTAATAGTGTTAGCATTTTTAACCGCTCTATGAAAATGGTTTTAATATTCATATGCAACGCTAATGGGAGGATATTATCCGGCCACTTGCTTTTGCTGATGAAGCACATTTTGCTCTCAATCGTATCTACTGCAATACTATTTACTAGTGTTAGAGGTCCAGGAAAAATAAAAAGCATGGTAAGCTTTTTGGCACTCACAACATCATTGTGACCACTGTTTTGGAGGCCTTCTCTAACTCTTATCTAAATCCTATTTGAGAGCAAGAGGACATTGTCTAGCCACATGGGCTGTCTCAAAACTTCTTCTGGTGCTGCCAACACCCCCCC
>JXCR01119217.1:679753-750230 GCA_002079205.1 Phalaenopsis hybrid cultivar
CCCCCCCCAGTTGCCTAAATGTAAATGTGTATGGAGCTCTTCCCTCTTCCTATGCGGATGGTCTTGGCATGGTTGTTCGGGACGAGGTGGGTAATTGCCTCGTGGCCACGTACAAGAAATGGAAACACTGGGACAGCACAAGAGTGAGTGGAGCTGGAGGCGATGCTTGCTATCAAGAACTAGATTCAGCCTTGGAAGTTTGAAGCCCGCGGGATTATCATTGAAGGGGATAACAGTAATGTTATTGGCTCTCTCCAAAATACCATGGATCAAAGAATATGGAGTCAACAACATCGACATAGCCCAAACATAGCTTTCTTATCTGCTTTCAGATAGGTGATTTTCCAGTTTACTCCCCGTTTTTGTAACAAGGCAGTCAATTTTTCTGCTCAGATAGCCTTGAATGATTGATTTTTACGTTTTGATGTGAATAGTTCACATCACCTTTTATTATAGAAAATGATAGGTTGCATACTTGTAATACCCAAGGAGTATAGTTTTGATATTTGTTCCTTTTGATTAATGCAAAATGCACACCCTTCACGGTTGGAACCGTCATTGGAGAAGCAAAGGATGCTTCGATACTTCTTCAACCTCGAAGCTTTCAGAGGACTAAAAAGACGAAGCCCTCAAACACGAACAAAAGATTTCTCAGCTTTGATACCATGTAGAATTTTGGAACAAAATTTTATTTTTCATTCCTTGCATTACACCTTACTACATATATATAAAAGTGTAGTCAGGATGCCCATCCACAAAATGGGAAACAAGCACCCTTTTAAATTAGGAATCCCATCAAAGTAGGAAAAGTAGAGAAACAAGAAATATCCAATAAACAGAAACACAACTAGTGTGACATAATCTGAGGGAAGGAAATAAATTCCTTCATATCAAGCATGTGAATTGACACTATCCAACATTTCCCTCACCATCTCTCCATCACTCCATCCCAATATAAAGCAGGAGAGATAAAAGAGAACAGAAGTAAGATTTTTGAAAAAGTGAGGGATTACTCTTTTTACCTAGGCTACCCAAAAACTTGTTAGAAAGTACTCAATGTAACGTCTTCACTCATGGCAAAAAGTGTATGTCCAGTCAAAAATAGTAACCATGGTGTAAGATGATATAAGTTCAACTACTTGCAAGCAATTTATCCAATATTGAAAACACCTTGAACATGGATAATGAAAATAAGCAAGTGCATGGTCACATGAAAGATCAACCATGATAAGAAAAAGTATTTATGTACTAAGCCCATAAAGATTGACAGTCTACAAAATTGAGGAGCCAGCTTATCGCCAAAAGAACAAAAAAATATCTTTTTATTTTGCTTATGAACACACAACAAAACAGGGCTGTATCACAAACTTTATATGTCAAGAAATTGTCTTCATTACTCATGGTGGAGGATAATACCTTGAAGAGGATTCTGAACTTTCATAATGGTTGTACCGTAAAAGGGGTAGAACTGCCTCAGGAAGATGCTTCTCTGACTGTTTTTTCTGTACTTCATAGTCAACTGAACAATCATGCCCATTTTGGACAGCATAATCCTGCGCATCTTCAGCTGTATGACTTTCAGGTTCTACAACCACTTGAGTTGTTTCATTGATGATTAAGGCTCCATTAGTCTCTTGGCGCACTTCAGGCATCATATTATCAATAGAATTCACTTCATCTGCTGTCTTCTGAGGGGATGCAATTTCAGAAGTCGGTGTAGAACATTCAATGTTACCATCCTCATCACTATCAGACAAAATTACTGCCTCCCTACCATTAGAATGGCCATGGTTTTCTTTCTCCTCATAGCATTCAGGAGATTCCAGGCACAGCATGTCAATTCCTTTCTTCAGCTGTTGTAACCTTTCTTCAGCGAATATGCTACGCAAGGAAAAAAGGCACAAGTCATCATTCTGAAGAAGGAGAAGAAATAAAATATAAAATGTTACCCAAATATACAAGATCATCATCGCCAACCTCATGTCATAATCTAGACTAATTTCTCTTTTGTAAAATAAGTATGATTAATAAACAATATTGATGAATTAAATTTGACCATAAGAATTTCCGTTAAAGAAATTGCATTGCATTTATAAAATTAGCTTTTATAGAAATATAGCTTTTAAAAACTGTTATGGTTATTATAAATTTTTTCTCTTCCGAAAAAGTTAAAAGAACTTTCTTGCAGCAAGTATGGTAGTGAAAAGCTTCTCACCAAAAAATTTCCAAATTGCAGTAAGAAAGTTACAACCAAATAAAGCCTTGTCAATGATGTTTAAAATAAAGCTATGACAGAGTGGTTATAAACACAGCCAAAGTTGTTCGTGATATAATCGATATTTCTCATGAGCTTGACAAAAGCCTACATATTTGCTAGGGTTTGTGCACAAGTTTCTTATGATGCAATAACGTGTTGTGACATGCAACTTCTACTTGCATTTTCTCTTGTTTGGATGGATTGGAAGGAAAAATCAAACCCTTTAATGCATATCGTCATTAATGTAAACTAGACTAGGAATACATCAGAAGACAATAAAATGCTAGTTGATCTGTTGTGTGGTGGCACACACATTATCACGCAAGTAATAAACGTTGATCAAGTAGTACACATATAATGAGTCTATGTTATTGATTTCACAATAACATGTTACCTCTCAAATAAGTTTAATAACAACTTTACTAATTTTAAGTGTAATCCAAAATGTTTCAAGTTTTCGAAGTTTTTAAAATATCTTAATCAAAATTTCAAAGTTAAAAACTAAAATCAAGGGAGGAAGATTTTCTAAATAGTTTGAAAGTCTCCTTTGAATTAGTTTAATAAAACATAAGTTCATCCAAGTGATTCATCTACTGTAGTTATCAATCGGTGACTAATACATCTTATTCTTTTCCGAGATATAACAAGCGTTAGAATTCTTCTTATAGTTATGCTTCCCAAATCTTGCAAGAACTCTCAGGATTCTATATTTCCCTTTGTGATTCCAGTCTCCTAATGGAAATATTCCTATTCCACCAAAAGATTGTGCTTTAACCTAATTGTTCTTCTAGTCTTCTTCTGATAGTCCTAAATCACAATTGATTTAACATTTCAAGTGGCCTGCGAAAAGTAAACTAAGCATTGAAGGTTAAAATAACAACTTAAAATCATTCATGGGTTCCACGAATCGAGCATAATTTTTTCTAGTTTTTAAAGAATACTAATCCGGAGCAAGAAATTTTAAATGTTATGTATGACTTGAAACCAAAACATGAACTGGATTAAAGAAATCAAATTCACTACTATGGATTTCAGCATCATTTTTTGTGTTAAATTCATGTCTACTTCCATCTAAATTGATTAGGGCAAGACTTTGCGTCAAGATGTGTCGGTGCAAACCCTTCGCGTCGAAATATTTTGACGGAATATAATTACTTAATAGCATTTAACGTTCAAACAATAAATTTGACCCTAAGTAATTTTTGTCTGAAAAAGCTGATGCAAAAACCGACGCACAGACTCTAAAATTATATTCTTGCGCAAGCGAGCCTCAATCGTACTTCCACTATTCAATTACTTTAGGGCTCCGACAATGATTCTTTTCCACCAAGCGTCTGATGACTTTGGGGGGTCGCAGGTCTAGCGAGTACTCCTCTCCGAGCTTAGATAAAGTTCTTTTTCCGTTTAGGGGCTCCCCCTTTCTTATTTTTTCTGGAATTTATATTAGATGTGTATGTACAAATTGAAGTTTAGGTAGATATGCAATATATATGAATTGAGTAGAATGTATGTAAGAAGTGGAAGTTTAGACCATAGATATATAATACATAAGAATTGAATGGAATGCATGAAAAAAAAATGTAATTTTAGGTTTTAGATATGAAAAACATAAGATAAATGGAATGCATGTAAAAATTGGAGTTTAGGTCTTAGATTTGTAATACAAAAGAATATAGTGGAATGTATGTAAAAATTGAAATTTGGGTGTTTGATATATAATACATAAGAATTGTGTGGTTTGTATACAAAAATTGAAGAGTAGGCATTAGATATGTAATACATAAGAATTCAACGGAATTTATGCAAAAATTGAATTTATTTGTTAGATATGTAAATACATATGAATTGAGTGGAATGTAAGTAAAATTGAAGTTTAGGACTTAGAAATTAAATACATAAGATTTGCGTGGAATTATGTAAAAATTCAAGTATGGGTGTTAGATATGTAATACATAAGAATTAAGTGGAATGTATATAAAATTTAAAGTTGAAAAGTTACATATGTAATAAATAAGAATTGAGTGGAATGCATGTAAAAATTGAAGTTTAAGTCGATATACACAAATACGAGTATGCGGAAAGTTTTACTAAAATTTTTCAACTGAATCAAGCTCACCTGTCGAAGTTGCTTAATCGAGCCCACCTTCAGAAGTGGTTGAATCAAGCCCACATTCAGAAGTGGCTAATTGAGCTAGGCTGCCAATTCAATCATTCTCATATTCCTCGAAAGCGTAGCCTAGCCCACCTATGTAAGGGTATCTATCAGAGAAAACCATCTAGACTGATATGAAGTCATCATGACCAATAAGAACATTCATCAATCCTTTTTTAAGATGACGCCCGATAACTATGACTCAATCATTTCACTCAGGTACCAGCAATACCTGACATCAGTTGGCAATACCTAGCATCCACATCACAGTCTTTCTATCAAAATATCGGAGAAAAGCAACATGCAGTACAAGATGTACAACTTCTACTATTTTATTGATTTTCTCCCTTATGTATAAAAGGTGAGGGAAAGGATAGAAAAGGACCGTTTCTTTTCTCTGGATCTTCTTTTTTCTCTCCCCACACTGGAGATTGCTTTCCATCTCCATTTCCTCTTGTTCTCTCAAAAATCCTATAACTCAGAGAACCTCTAAGGATCCGCCTCCCTCCAACTTGCCTGTGAATGAAATTTAATGCATTTGTTAAGATTTTCTTAAAAGACTCCTATCTATCTCTCTCCCTATCATTATCTTTATGATACAAAGTTTTTTACCAGGTTGTATGTGCTAACGAACAATATAACTGTCTCAAAACGATTCAACATGGCCTTAGACATGTAACACATAAGATTTGAGTGAAATGTATATTAAAACCGAAGTTTATGTGTTGATATGTCATACATAAGAATCGTGTGGTTTGTATGTGAAAATTGAAGTTGAGGTTAGATAAGCGATACGAAAGAATTGAGTGGAATGTATGTAAAAATTTATGTTTGGGTGTTATATATGTAATATATAAGAATTGTGTGGAATGTATATAAAAATTGAAGTTTAGTTGTTAGATATGTCATACATAAGAAATGTGTGATTTATATGTAAAAATTGAAGTTTACAAGTTAGATATGTGATATATAAGAATTGAGTGGAATTTATTAAAAATTGAGCTTTGATATTATAAATGTAACACATGAATTGAGTGGAATGTATTTAAAAATTGTTTGGGTGTTAGAAACGTAATGCATAGGAATTGAGCGGAATGTATCTAAATATTTAAGTTTAGATTTTGGTGTTAAAAATGTAATACAAAATGAATTGAGTGAAATGTATGTAAAAAATTGAAATTTTAGATGTTACACATGTAATACATAAAAATCGAGTGGAATGCATGTAAAATTTGAAGTTTAGGTGTTAGATACGTAAAACATAAAAATTGAGTGGAATGTATGTAAACATTGAAGTTTAGATCTTACGTTCGTAAAACATATAAATTCAATGGAATGGATGTAAAAATTGAAGTTTAGTTTGATATGTAATCCCTTAGAATTTAGTGGAATGTCCGTAAAAATTGAAGCATAGGGCTTAGATATGTAATACATAAGAATTGAGTGGAATGTATGTAAAAATTGTAGTATAGATCTTAGATATGTAATACATAAGAAATGAGGGGAATAGTAAAAATTGAAGTTTAGGTGTTATATATGTAACACATAAAAATTCAATGAAATGTATGTAAAAATTGAACTTTAGGTCTTAGATATGTAATACATAAGCATTGATTGGAATGTGTAATAATAACTTTTGTGAAATTAGGTAAAATTTTTTTACGACTTAAATTGTACCTCAAATTTTACATCCCTCAGATTTTAACTGAATCAATTTTTTAAAATTCTACGCGTCAAATCAATCAATTAGATATAAAACAACATATATAAATTTTCAAATAAAATAAAAATATAAAATTTGAGGTATTAGGTTTAATTAAACCTAATTATTTCTTATTCTTCCACAAGCTCACAGTTCACATCCTACATTCTCGTGATATTTACCGTTGTATGCGTCGAGGTGGGGGGAGGGGAGGGCGCTCGCCTGTCTTCAAATTACTCTCTCATCAGTCTCGGTCCCGTTCGCACAAAGGTTCTCTGTTGGCTACTGTAGCGCAGGTCGCGAGCAGAGCATAGACATGTGACCACAGGCAGTCGTAGGCGACAGTCTGAGGTTCCAAGGAAAAAACGAAAGATGTGAAACTCACTTTAGAGATATTCCAGACATCAATTTTCTTTCAAACACTTCTATTTTGAGAGTCTTCTTCATTTTTATCGCCATAGCAGAAACTACCGTGTGTCAAAAGTGACAAATTTGATTTGTGTACCTCCGTAAGGGCCTTTAGTGAGATATCACAAAGATAGAAGAAGAATCAAGGTGATAAGAAAAAGACGGAAAAAGATTTGGCAGCTTCGGAGAAGGGTTTGATTATGCCATGAAGCACGTTTGAGGTGCATTTTAGCAAATCCATAATGTATTTGGTTAAACCATTTTATGAACCAAGATATCCAGAAAGCCTAAAGATATTTTAAGGTTATCGCAACGCTCAGCTAATTAATGAATAATGAGAAACTAGCGCGACAACTGAGGTGAGTAATTATATTTTTAAATTTCAACAATCTTCTTTATTTCAAAATGAATGTTTAACTCCATGCATGCTCTAGTTTAATTAGATTCTTCATATTATTAGGAAAGAAAAAAACATGCATGATAAGCACGACAGAAAAAGATGTACATTATACGAAAGATATGCATAAGATAAGAGATACAAATGATATGAAAGATCTGCAAGATATAATAGATATACATGAGATGAGAGATATAAATAATATGAGAGATATGTATGATAATTAGTTGCACAGTAGAGAATGCATGTTAGTAAATGAATGAAGATGTCTCAAAAGAACGTCTTATGAAAAATAACATAACTTATATATGATGTTTAACACAGCCACACTAGTAGCCTTGTTGGACTTGGTAGTCTTTATGATGTTTCTTAATTTGTTTAACAATTTATTTTCCTACGGTTTCAATTTCTCTTACACTAGTTTCTACATCATTATTATGCTCCATATTGAAAAGTATACACTGCCACCACTAGTGTCTCAAAAGGCTTTAATCTAAGGACTGATTACTGAATGTAAAATTTCACTATAAAGTGACATCATAAATTCAGGTAAATTAATTCTAAGCGAAGAAGGAATAATTTGTTTTAAAAGAATAGAATTGCTTAAATCTTAAAGTTTAATATTATGTTTTACAAGTTATTAAGCTCAACAAAAAATTTACCATAACCTCCAGCTAGTTATCTAAGATTAAGATTTTAGTGTGGCAACCAGGGTAAGCAATTACATTTTTAAATTTCAGTAATCTTCTTTATTTCAAAATGTATATTTGACTTCATATATGCTCTAGTTTAGTTAGATTCTTCATATCGCTTTAAACAAGATAGATATGCATGTAAGATATATATGAGATGCACAATATGTATGATATACATGATCTGCAAGATAGACATGATAGAATAGATACACATTATAAACACGATAGAGAATAATATGCATGACATAAGTAAGACATATGCATGATATGAGAGTTGTATGTTAAATAGTTGCGTAACAAAGTAAATAATTTGTTAATAGACGCATAAAAAAAATCTCAGAATAATGTATATAATAAAAATGAAATAACTTATATATGAATACTTGTATGTGCATGTTCAGAGAACAATTTCACCCCATAATGGTACAGACATGAGACGCCAGTGTACCGCGAGCATAAAATTTTTCTACCACCTCAAACAATTGCAATGGTTAAATTATTAACTGCTATGCCGACGGGATAATATCGGTTAGAGACGAGTAGACTAGAGTTTACCTCCCCAGACAATTATAATGTTTACATTACTAACTGTTGTGCTGACAAGAAAATATCTTTCAGGGGTAGATAAGGGTTTTTCAAACCTAGATAATTGCAATGTGTAGATCACCAACAGCTATGTCGACTGGGCAATATCGACAATAACATGTTAGGTTTGTTGACGGTGATCATCACAGAGATAGAAATATATGCAAAGAGTATAAAGTAAAACTAAAAGTTAAAATAAATGCATATAGATGATTAGTGTATGTTCATTTAGAAAAATATCATTGATAAATGATTTAACATATATAAGAGTTCTTATAATAATATGAAAGTTTAGCATATTAAAAGATTTCTTATAGAATATGAAATACCAGCATATTATAAGTATTTTTATAATATTGTATGCATATTAAATTCTTTTTATTAGATTACTATGGTTTAGAAATGTGATTACTTCTTGGTTTTATTTAGATAACTCGTTATGTTGCTTTAATATCATATTTAGGTTTTAAATATTTGAAAAAGATGAATAGAAGAAGAGTAAATGTATACAAGAAGCGAGAACAATAACAAAAAAGCACTAATTATTACTTAGAAATTTTTAATACTAAACTGCTTGTGATAGAAATAGATAACAAGGAATTAATTTCTACCATCCAACAGTCCATTCTCATCTTGGTTAACTCCAAGCCACAAGTCAGATCGTGACATCAAATTTTTCACTCCACAAGAATTTAAACCATGTATTCCCACTCACATAAAAAAGTTCACACAAATTTGTAAATAGTAAGGTTTGACATTTTTCTAAGATGCTTCCTTCTCGATACTAGAAGATTTAAGTGATGACCAACAAAATAAAGGTTTGAAGTAATTTTCTTGATATTTTAGTTCTAGAATAATCACTTGTAGGAAACCCATTTGATACCGGAGTTAACCCAAATTACATCAGGAAAAATAAATAACATTACTAAAAGCAAATAAGCAGTTACAACAAATAAACTTGAAAAGAAAAATAAAATAGCAAGACACTAAGAAGTTTGAAATAACAATAGACATGACACAAACATTGACACTGGGGTTGGATCTGGGGGCGGTGGTGGTGGTCATCAAAGGCTTGGAAGGTGGCAGAGTAGTGGACAAGACGGTTAGCAAGCAGAAAACTTTATGACACTGGTTTCCAATGGTTCGGGTTGCAAGCAAGCCACAAAGTTTGATGTGGGAGGGTTGTCCAGCAAAACGATAACAACAATGCAGCCGACCCGGAGTAACAACAATAATAGTGCGAGCGATTTGGAATGCTAGCAGCAAGGTGGAATGGGAGGAGCGAGGGTCATGGACGGCTACAACAAGTTGGAAGGGGGAAGGCGCTTCTAGAGGCAGCAACAAGGTTAGAGGAAGGATGGTTGCTGGGAGGTGGAGAATTACAGAGGAAGACAGCTACAAGGAACTGTCCGAGGGGCTGTAGCAATGGAGGATGATCGAGAGCGTCGTGGGGAAGATACGAAAGAAGATTGTGAAGAAAAACACCATCTCAGGAGAGAAATGCAGCTGGAGCACCACCCAATCCCTCGGATACAATCCTCGAAGGGTGAAAGCAAATGATAGCAGTTGTCTTGTCAGAAATCTGAGCCAAAATTTGACTTTTAAACACTAATACAACATATAGATAGGAAAGGACTAAAAAAAATGAAGGATAAGAAACAAGAAAAGATAAAAAGGGAAATGAGATTATTTCAACCCATCTCCCACAATACTGTAGCCGAAACTTCTTTTGAAAAGCTCCCGTGTCACTATTATTCATATAGTAGTAGATGTATAAATTTCAAATATAATTAAATGAATGCTTGTCAATTTACATACACCCAAACTCCAGGGATACAATGTCAAACCAGTGTTATCAACGTCCAAAGCACAATTCGATGCAAAAGGCTTTATTTTGCTTAAAAGCATAAAGCACAGGATGAAGCGACACTTTTATTAACTAAAGTACTAATTGGTTATATAAAGCTATTAATGTATAAATACTTTCATTAACAATTATGAAATAAAAATATGAATTAAAGTCGATATAAAATAGAAATGAATGTGGTGCAAGTCCAGACTTAAAGGTAAGAAATAAGGATGAATCTACAAATTAAAATTTCGGACAATTTCTAATCGTTCATTGTAATAACTAAAAGCATTAAAATTGCAAAAAAAATATAACTCAAAACATAATCTAAATATTAAAGCATAAATAAACTAATAAAGTCTCAAGTTTTACAAAACAAGCTAAATTAATTTATTGGCCCTTTATTCCCTCTCGCTAAATTGTGAACCAGATTGACTGCTTTGCTTCAATGCTTCTAAGTACGCTTCAGTTAAGCGAAGAGAGAGATGCCCGCTTCACTTTGATGTGCACTTGAAGCATGCCTTTAAATATATTTGTGTCAAACCAAACTTTCCGGTGAAATCTCAGATTTATACAAAAGACCAACACGTGCCATTATAATAATATTTCGGGAATACATCCCATAAAGGTGCATAGTCATGAAACTTCAATAACATGAACTATCTAAAATTACTGTCACATATGGCTGCCATATCCATTCTGCAATTAATGCAATTGCAGAAAATATCGAAGTAGCATAATTTTGTTAAGCTTCACTTGCTTCTTCCCTATCCGACTCACTATTTATGCACCATTTTTAGTAGTACGGAGAAGAATGAAGATTTTGTCATTACAATTCGAAGTTCAGCATGCATTTGTATGAACTACTGAGACATGGCATAGAGAGAAGAAAATTTTCTGCAATTTACTGCTTGTTCTGGATCATTTTTTTTTCATTTTTTTTATACATGCTTGTCTATTGTTTTTTTTAAATATTATAACTTTTTTATTTCTAAAAATAAATTAACATCTTTTTAAAAATACTTAAAACAATATTTAAACGTTTTGAATATTCTTAAAAACAGCTATACCTTAATGAAATAATAAAAAATGTTTTGTTTCAAAACAAAACGTATAGAAAAAAAAATAAAAAATAAAAAAGAAAAGCGATCCCAAACAGTCCTTTAATGTTCATAAAATGCATATTTTTTAGTTACAAAAACAAACAATAATTACTATTTGCCATTTGCAAGAAAACATTATTAGAAATTGCATTCATAAAGACTAACTACTGGCAACTTACCTCCTCAATATGCCAAAGTGTAGATCAAAAAATGGAAGTCTTGACAAAATGCAATAGCATCTGCCTGTCGTGATGATGTGGCGGCTTAAAGATGAAAACGAGGGCTTTTCTTCTGAAAGAATTGAAATCAATCCTGAAGGTTTCTGCACAATCTCTTCAACTAAAACACAACATCCATACAAACTTGAGTCATCAGCCACCTGAGAAATATAGAAAATATTAAACTGAGAAGTGCAAACAGGAGATGAAAAACTTACCTGCAGGCCTTTTTCAGGTCAAAAGTAACCATAAAAATTTTTTAGAGAAACATTTTGTCAGGTTTCTCCAACATAACAAGAAAAGTGCAAAAAGATAATAAATTTACTAAAGCCGATGAATTTAAATTAAATGTATCTTTTGCCAACATGTAAGAAAGCAAACTTCCATTTAGCATCTAATGCAAATTATCATCTGATAGATGGATAGTACAATGAGATACGTTGAATGTCAGAATAATGATTTCTGAAAAATAAACTATAAGTGACTCTACAAAGAAGAAAGATGGAAATAGAAACTTTAAATTTACATTTATTAAATTTCCTAAATTACTAACAAAAAATATATAGTGCATATTTCATATTGATGAAAACCTTCTTTGAAGAAGCTACTCCTATTTGTTGAAATTAGCCAAATAGAACAAGTTTTAATTTTAGGACTTTCTTAAAGGGAAATATCACTAGAAAAGTCTTTGGTAGCTTCATGTACATTAGCATGCATAGGATAATATCAATAGATAAATTCATAAGAATTATACTATGAACATGTTCTGCGAATTTAACAACTTCAATATATATGATTGCTCAGTTTAAACTTCAGGGATACCCTAAATTTCAAAATCGAAGTTTAGATTCAAATACGCTTTCATATTTAATTTAAGTTTTGACTTGAAGTTTGACACTTATTAAATTTTGTATTGTTATGCGAACAAGTATTCTAGAGTAGATTCACGTACATTACTGTGATAATTTTGATACATATTCAAATTTAGCAAAACCAAATGTAGAAGTATACTATAATTGTAGGTTTTTTCACAAATATTTCTCCTGTAAGAAATATTCATAAATTGTAATTTCTTTTGACCATACATGATGATAGTATTGTGGTGTATTTAATGAGCATTAAGCCGAGTTAAGAATATTTTTCATAAAATACTATACAGAAGTGCAATAGTCTTAATAGAAAGACAAGCACAGTATCTTACACATTTTAAAACATTAGGGCAACATCATTTATCATCTTTGGTAAACAATAGTTTAAATTATGCTTAATTGTTTATCTAAGAAATTGAATGAAATCAATATATATATATATATATATATATATATATAACAAAAAATCTTAAGAAAAATACTTTTTAGTTAAAAATTTGAGAAAATCACAAAAATAGACCCCATCGATTTATAGGGTATTACATGAGTCTCAAACTATATAGAAGGTCTTATTTAATTCTTTAGCTCTTAAAACAAGAGTCAAAATGGTCATCCTATAAAAGTAATGAAATTAAAGTTAAAAGTCAACTTATCGTGTCAAAATTGAGATTAATTTAAGAATTTCATTCTTAAAATTTTTTACAAAATTTAATTTTCACTTACCTTGTTTAGGATGCAATCAGCCAATACATTCCTAAACTTAAAAAAATTCATTTAAATTTTGACAGTTATTATTAATAAATTTCTTACTGAATATCCTAAACCTGAAAGGATTGATTTAGATTTTGTAACAATTTCAAGAGAAAAATTTCTAAATACCCTCATTTTTTTTTACAGCAACCGTTTTAATTTCTATACTTTTAGCCACAGGACTATTTTGGCTCCCATCTTAAAATTCCAAAAACTAAATCAAACATATAATTTAGGACTAAAATAGCCCCCCACGTCAGGAGACCACATTCTGACCTTTTTATCTTAAATAATTCAAAGCTGCGAAAATATTAAAACACACTATAATCATTTAGATCAATAATGTGCTTGCTCTAATATAGGGACGGTCATCAATTTTATTTTGGTAGATTCAATTCTTCAACAATTAGAGACATTACCATTTGAAGTCCTATTTTAGTTCATATAGACAATCAAAAGATATTTCAACTTTATGCCTCCCATCAAACAAAGTAATATTACTCATAACTACTCAATAATTATATTGAAACTAATATTATAACTAAAGAGGCTATTTCTAAATTACATTTTCTTTGTTAGTCTACTAATTGACCTTGAGATTAAGTCTTGAATGCACAAATCTAAATCCTGTGCTGATCAAAATTGCAAATTATGTGCAAACACGTTATTATTTGAGTATTCATTTGCTTTAGTTAAAATGTTGTACATTTAATTTTATTTTTGTTTTTAAAAAGCCTATTATTTAAGAACGGTTAATCTTTAAAACTTCAGCCAACATAGTTTAATTCCTATTGTTTGTTTAACTCAGTCACAAGCTCCCAATTGCAATCCAGATTGTAGTTTCCTACTATTCATCAGATAGCTAATTTAGAAAACGCTTCTACTTTAGCATATGTTTGATCCTCTATTTCTTCATGCTCCAGATTCTATATTGTAAAAGAGATTAGGAGCCAAGATTGTAGGAGATGACTGTTGGTTTAGACAAGCTAAAATCTAGCTACCCTGTTTCTTTATATTCACAATTTCCTCCTATAACAGACAATTGAAAATTGACCGTGGTTACATAAAATGAGATTTTTTAAGTTGAAAGCTAGCTATTTCGCTTAACATCAGACTAGAAGTGTATATTTGCTCTTTTTTGACCAAATTCTTAAATTTTGTGAAACTACCAATTATGGGCCTATTTTTTATTATAACAATATATCTCAAGGCTTGTAAAAAATAGCTTTGACATGATAAAAATTCATATTCCTCTCAAAATTGATTATGTTAATTAGATTTGACATCTTGAAGTGGTGCAAGTCTTGACCGTAACTCCAAAAGGAAGCTTAACCTTGTAGAAGTGTGAGGCTTGGAACTACTATTTGATGAGTTCTATCGTTGTTATTTTACATATACATACTTCATGATTTATTTTATGTATGTAAATCAATAGTTGTCAAGTTGGACTCAACCAAGTTTTCCATTCTATAGAGTGAATCCTAATTGTGTGGTTTTATTTCAATTTATAACTTCATACTACATTATAGATTTATTTTATGCTACATAATTTGCGATTTATATTGCATGTGTAATTGAAGTTTCTTCAAATTGGATACAATATGAGCTTCCTTCGTTTCATAAGAATCTGAATTGTATGGTTTTATTTTAGACTGACATCATGACCATTAAATTGTCATTTGGAATAAATTTTACATCAAAAAAGTCCAAGCTATAAGAAAGCCCTAAACAAACAGTTCGTGGAATATTAATTTTTATCTATGTATTAATTTTTTGTTATCTTACATAAGGTTTGCATGTGAAACCCCCAAGAAAGATTTTTAATCGTTACAATTTGTTTGATTACAAAGGAGTTGATATTGCTGAAAAAAAATTAATAAGACATGTTTTGTCAATATATTGCAAGCAAAACAAGTAAGCATGAGTTAATATGAAATATAGGGACCAAATGCATAAAAATCTGAAGTATTATAAAAATGTTTATCTAGTGTGATTGAATATCATTCAAGTTTTAAAAGTATTGTAACTAGAAATTATTTGCATCTAAACTATTTAGTCATCATTATGTATTTTATCTAAGGTCATTTGATAATGATTAGGTAGAAATTAAACTATATTTTAGAAAAAAAATACTATATAAGGTTTTATAAAAATCTTTAAATACTAAAGTATATAAAACACCTTCTATTAGGACCATCAAACTGTGTTTGAATTCACTAATTTGAAAATTATAGTTTTTTGCCATTTCAAATTAATTCATACCTTGACCTTGAAAAACTTTGAAAGAAGCAAAATAGTTTTACCAATGTTTTTCTAAAAGAACATTAAATACATAACTCTTAGAAGCCTAATTTCCGAGTTAGAAAAAAATAATCCATATCTGAAAGTCCAAGCTCGTCAACAAAGCAATTCATGTGAGAGCTCATTATTAACCATCTCATAGATTGTTGATTGTTAATTTTTAAATGTACACCTATGACTACACCACACCATCTCATAAAGCTTAAGTGCAGCATTAACACGACACCATATCATAAAGCTTAAGTGCAGCATTAATTAAACACTTGTAAGAAAGTTATGTACCACAGATATTACGCTCTAAAGTGGTTCCACTAAACCAAAATGTACACCTATGACTACATGTTCATACCCGTAACGTGGTCATCTCTTCACCCAAAATGCTAAATTAGCATGACTCAACATTTGGGCAAGCAGCATATCATTGCGTAGGTGAAAACCAAATCCAAGACTTTGGCAACAACTTTCAAGGCCCATGCCAAATGGACTAATTGGTACTCATAAAAGATGTCATTAAAGGAAATAATGCAAACCTAATCAATCTAATAAAGTAAACGGGATTGTGTCCTGTTTGAACTAAATCCATGAATTTTTTTGAAGCCTAAAATTGAACACTTTTATGCTTTCCTAAAATGCAATGCCCCAAAGAAATAACAGAAATAACTTGTAGCCCCTATGGTTGAAGCCTGCAAGACACACAATCTATTGACTTGCTGCACTCATTATAACCAAAGAACCCTTATAATTTTATGAACTTTCACATCTCCAAAAAACCCACACCTTTCATCATTCAAACCAAATCACTCTTAATTCAAGCACATATCCCAACTATATCCAAAGTCCAAAATACAGTTTTATGTGTCATCATACAAAAAACATCAAGATATATAATCCTATAGATAACAATATTTCTCAGACCTATAATCCTATACACCCCATTATTTCCCAGATATGCATTCGAATTATATAGTCTATAGCAAAAAAATAACAATCTATCATGACATACATAAATAAACATGCCAAGTCAAGCACCTATCTATTATTGAGATTATTATATTTAGTCATAGAAAGAACATCACTAGAATTATATCACTTGTGTTTACATCTGTCAAACTGTCTTCTGAATGGTCAATTCCCTACCCACAGCTCCCTTTTCTTCAAAGACATAATATCACATAAATTTCTCTCGTGTATGAAAATGGAAATAAGTCTAATTCTTGTCAATAAATTTGCCTTCATAGGTAGATCCTTTTTCCATTAGTCCTCCCTCAATAACGATCTTTTGTCCTAATTTTATTTTATTACAATCCTCAAGATTAAAAATTGTAATTTTTTTTTTAAAAAAATAGTTTTATTTTATTATAATCTCGAGCTTAAAAATTTTTATTTTTTTTTTAAAAATTAGTTTTCTTAAAATTAATCATAATTTTCAGAGTCTTAAAAATATGGCAACCCAATTTAACAATCAACAATCTATTAAACATCTAGTCATAATAAGACAATTTTTGAAATTGGGCAATTAATAATTTTTTCATGAAAAACAAAAAAAAAGAAATAAAAATGATCATTGTGCTAATTTAACCAACAACAATGTGAAATATCACCGGTTAAACCGCTGACAAAATATTTTTAATATTTTAATAAAAATAAATCATTAAGTGTCAACTGTAAAGTTTTTTTATTTTTTAATTACTTATAATATTTCATATTTCATTAATTATTTGATTAAGTTATTGAGTTAAACTAAATTTAATTAGTAGAACTATTAATTAAATTATTGATTAAAAAATTAAAATTTAGCTAAACTAATGCATTATTAAGCAGTTCTTAGAATAAAATAAAATTCAATAAGTCAATAAACTATCAATTAATGTAAAATTAAGTGACGTAGTTATTTAGATATTAGTTGATATTTAAGATATTCAAATATTTCATTTATTAGAATAAACAAGTATAGAAAGATTATTAAGATTAATATATAATGAAATATAGTAAGCAAATTGGACTAATTCTTCTAATTCGCTATTAACTGACAATGATGTGGTCAGCTGAACTTTTATTTCAGAAGTTTATTTTCATCTTAAAAAAAGTGCTTTCAAAATTTAAAGATATTTTTAAATAAGGGCTCTATATAGGAGTAAAAATGTAGGGTAAAAAAACATTGCTTATCTAATCAAAACAAGGAAATTACACCATATCATAATAATATTATACAATGTTGCCTCTGTGGTATGGTACAAATTCCTTGTGTTTAGCAGTTTAGAGGATGCAAAGGTCTATGTTGGAGGTGATCATGCTCTAAGTTGTCCAATTAATTATTCTTTAAATAATTATTCTAATAAACTAAATACTTAAATAAATAATTGATCAATAAATAACTAATTATGATATTTATTTTCCCATTTAAACTTGATTAACTTATTAAAATTGCTTCTAATTCTAATAACTAATTAATAACTCTAACTCAAATTCAAATTTATAAAGCAATAATTTTATTAATAGCATAACTTAAAATTGAAAACGTTAAAAAATATAGTAAATATATTTTCAATATGCTTCGCAAAAAAATATAAATAAATAAAATGCATTTAAAAAATAATCAACTTTAAAAATAAAAATTTACTCCTTAGTAAAGTATTAAAAATCTTTAGTCGCAAGCTTAATCGGTGACATTTGACATTGTCGCCAAATAAACCGGCAACAAAGACTTCTTTTTTTTTTTTTTTTTTTGCATTTAGTTTTTCATTACAAAAATTATTAACAGCCCCTTTTTTAAATTTCGTCATTACAATACTGAGAAACTGCAACCAAAACTATGGTGTTGAACCTCTAATGAATTCTGACATCACATTCCCACTATATTGATCCATTATAGCATCACTCAGCACATCCACGTAGCATTGGAGTGACAGAAGTTTTAGGATTCATATTATTGATGAATGTCTTGAAATATCAACGTCAAAGAAGTAGAAAGCAAGATGACAATGATACAAGAATCAGGATATGTGTATATAGAATGGTTAGAAAGCACATCAAATCATATATTGAGTAAACTGGAAGGATATGAGTTAAACATTAAAAGAAAGATAGTCATAAATTAGTAAAGAAATTTACATATGGAGCATACAGTTCTTATATATTTACATATCTCACACCTAAACATCCATATTTACATACATAGCACTTTAGTGCTTTAAACCTATATGAAAAGCTGTATTTCACTTTTACAAGGTAATAATAGTGCAAGATTTTACGTGTTGTGTGTGTAAAATATGAGAGTTTAGGTATGAGATATGTAAATACATAAGAATTGGTGCTATGTATTTAGATGCCCCAATTAGTATATTAGAGACAAGAACATGTTAATAAAAAAGGATGCAAACAAATGGGCAGCACATTCAAGAGAAAAAAGCATATTCGCATAAATAACCAAAAAAATGAATTAAAAAACAGTAACAATAACTTGAAAATGTTGCACACCAGTCGCTTGAAAAGATGTAACATAATCCAAGGAAATAAATTCAAAAGAATAAAATGAAGAAAAATGAAGCAAAAAAATAACAAAGCTGACCTGTAAACGAAATACAAAAGACAAATCTCCTTGCTTTATGTGTTCCTGAAAATGTAGTCCCATATGACATTTCGGCAACAATCAATTGACCAAGTATTAAAGTGATGAAGGCATTAAACAAAAATTGTTGAAACAATTAAATTTGAGGATAACAAAATTCATATTTTGGGCTTTTAAACATTGCAAACATATTCAAATTTCAAGAATATCAATTGCCTGGCTCACCTGTCCAAGGAGAATTTCATTCAGCTCACTTAAAGATGGTGATCTTTCAACAGCACCAACCTGAAGTAATATGAATAAGCTCAATCCAGATAAGATACAATCTATTCTTTTCAATATCATATTTCATGTAAGAACCAAAAAGAGAAGACAATTTTTGCTCGTTTAAAACAAATAAAAAAACCAAATTACAAAGAAAGAAATAGGATAAATAAATCTGAAACACTCGAGTTTCATTCAACTTCAAAGTTCACCATCAACTGTTAGTCTCCGTTTCAGCAAAGCTTCTTCAGAAGTCACATTCCACAACGGGACTCCTCCGCTCCGTCCTGAAACAGAAATATTTTTGTGTTTTTACTCTACGCGTCCATAGACATTCCCAAAACATTTGGTCGCCAAACGTCGCTTTCTCCGGCGACAGTCTTGAATGCGGTAGAACAAAGAGAGGACGCATCTCAAACAAAGCTTTGGATAGTTTAATTAAAATTAGTCTCTCAAAATTAGCAAAATGATAGAATTGCCAACTTTAAACGTTGGGAAATTTACATACAAGCACACAAAGCTTATGTCTTTATTACAGACCTAACAACCAAAGTTTGATATTTACAATTAATGCCCTGCTGTTATAGACTTATGCATGAAACGGTGTATTTCATTTTTAAAAGGATAGTAATGGTGCTGTTTTTATGTGATTTTATAGATTTAAGTGGCATGCATGTAAATTTGAATGTTTAGGTGTAGATACATAAGAACTGTGTGATATATATTTAAATGCCCACAAAATTTTATTTATATTTTAAAGGCCCTTAAATGGAATTCAGACAGCAGTCCACCATCCCTTATTTGAAAGTGCTGAAATTCATAATAATGTGAAATTATATTATTCATATGAAACAGCTTGCATGAATCCTAGAATAGGAAAGATAGTACAAAGGAAATAACAAGAAAAGAAAAATATAACACCTATATCTTCAATTAATCAACTCATATTAATTACTTGGAGATAAATAAAACAACATAAAACATAAAATAGAAAAGGAAATAACTTCAATATAAAAAATTCACAACTTCTAACTTGAATAAATTATTACCTAATACAACTTCTAACACTCCCCTTAAGTTGAAACATGGTTTTGATTTGAAAACATAACACAATGGATGAGGAAGATTTTTTGTGAAGGGGAACTTGAAGTTTTCATCCGTACTTCGAAATCAATCTCAAGAGTATTTAGTTGATTGAGGTTGTCTTTGTTTGCAGTTTTTGTAGTGTCTGTAGATAGGCGGAAGACTTCTACAGGTAATATGATAGAAGATTGCAGGGAAGTAGACAACCAATAGAAAAAGATGCAAGGTATGGCCTGCAAAAAAATAAAAATAAAAAAGGTTTTGAAGGTAAGCCTTGTTGCAAGAAAAGACTCTGGAGGAGGGTCTGCTGCAAGAAGAATTCTGTTAGAGGGTTTGCCGCAGGAAAAGCTCCAGAGGAGGACCTGATACATGAAAAAGTTTTGGTAAGCCTGATACAGAAAAAGGCTCCAGATAAGGGCCTGCTGCAAGAAGAACTCTAGTGGAAGACCTGCTGCAAAAAAAATATCCGAAGAAGAGCCTAATACAGGAAAAGACTCCGGAAGAGAGCCTGATGCAGGAAAAGACTCGGGAGGAGAGCTTCTGCAAGAAGAATTTCGGTGAACCTGCTGCAGGAAAAGCTCTGAAGGAGTGCCTAATAGATGAAAAAGCTCTGAAGAAGGGTCTGATACAGGAAAGATTCTAGAAGGCATGCTGCATGAAAATGTCTGAAGGAATCAGTAGAATGTGGATGTAGTGTAGAGCAACTGACAAAGCTCATAAATTCAACATCAAGAAACATTACTCTGATGAAGGATATAAGTTCTTTCAAATTGTCCCTGCACTGGCCAATTTTTCAATAAATTAAGCCTAGCACTAGAGCTGTGACAAAGGCTATGCCTAATCTTGCTAGATTGTACCCCTAACTCCTACAATATATTGACCAGTACTTCCATACGCATATTTTGAATTGGTCATAACTGGATTAGGCATAATCGTTTGAGAAGTAAATATCAAAATTGTCACGTAATGGCTTGCTAAATTCTCCAACCAATGCCACATTTCTCTTGTGCAGTGGCGAAGATTTGTATATCTCCACAAAATCAATTTTAGTTTTGCTACCACAGCGGCAGAATTTGTTTCCAAAATCCATGTTACTCGATTGGCTCCATCATCAATTTTCTGAACTTCAAAAAATTTTCACAAAATATTCAATTAGTTAATCACGTCAAGTAATGGCTTGCTAAATTGATAATTTAGGGAGAAGCTAGCTCTGATACCAAATGATAACAGAGTTAACTGACAATAATGAAAAAAGTAAAAATCATTACTGATAATACATAAAAGGTTAGAGCCACCAAAATAAAAAATAACAACAAGCACAATACACAACACGCAACTAGGATGAATGTAGCGTGGTGGTACTATTAGAGGCTTCGAAAGGTAGCAGAAAGGTAGGGAGGTGGAGCATAGGGGGCGGGTACAATAGAGAAATAGATGGTACTTGTTGTCTTGGACAGTAGAATGGAAGTAATTGGGTTGGTTACACTGAAAATAATAGTTAGAGGTTTCTAAGTGGCAACAACCAAGTGGGGATAGAACAGCGATGGTAGCAAATATGGAGGGATGGAACAATAATGGTAGGGAAGGTGGAGGTTCGAACAGTAGCAGCGAAGGTAAAGGAGCTAGACAGTAGCGATAACGAAGATGGAGGCCGTAATAGTGGGAAAACTGCCAGAAAAACAACCACAAAAGGCTATTCTGGGAGGTTACAGTAGAGACAGGCGACGGGGAGCAACGTTGGAAGGATGGAGAAGAGTAGAGGGAATGATAATCACTATCTCGAGAGCAAGATATAATCACAGCACCACTCAAACCTTGGATACATCTCGAGACGAGAAAATTGGAGACGCCGACGGCTGGCTCTAACAAAACAGCCAAGAACTGCACCAAAAATATTAAGAATACAAATATATAACCCTAGGATAACTAGGAGTGGATCTCACTCCCAAAAGGTGGCAAGTTCATGCCTAGGAGGGCCAGCCAGTCCTTCCTATGCTTGGACCAAACCGAACCGATCCAAATGTGGCAACTACCACACCCTCGTGCGAGGGTGCGATTCCACGTTCGTCTTTTAACGCACCCGTTTGTACTTTCAAATGACTCCCAATTGAGATTAAACGATTATAATAGGGTTTTCCAGACAGTTGAGGTTGAGCTTGGCAAGAGTTTTGTCTTACTTATTTGTTCCTTTTATTGGAAGCTAAATGCAAACCCTAACCTTTAAATTCTTCTTTTCTTGCTATGGTAGAATTGAAAATAAAATTGATTAAGTTGTTTGCATATAAACGTTTAAATAAAAAAGAACTCTTAGCATATATATCAGAGTTAGTCTAACCCGAGTTCTATCATAAGGTTACTGAAATCCCTCACTACCTAACCCTATCTCCACCCAAAACCCCACCCTTTACTGAATTTTTCAAACCGGCCACCCAATTTTTTTTCCCACATTAAATCACACCTATACCCCATTTCACTACATTATCGTTTCAAATGGCTACCCAAAATTTTTTTTTCCCACCTTCAATCACACCTATATACTGCATTTCACTACACTATCATTTCGACCAAAACCTGGGAAACAACCGCTTTGTTGTTCTCGCTTGTCTAATGCCTCTTTCCACCACCGAAGCACCTTCTAGATCCTCACCAACAACTTCCACCACCCCTTTGATCCAACTGTAATTCGAGTTAGTGTTGCAATTATTGTAACTTCAATTTTCTATGTTGTGTGGCTATAAGTTCCTATTTGATTTCCATAATAATATTTGATTTTCTTTTGTGTTTGTTTAACTCCGGCATCATTTATTGTGTGGTTCTAAGTTCCTCACAACCACTCCGGAGAAGCCTCTTCTTCTTCTCTGGAAGACTAAGATCTTATTGTAGGATGTTCTTTCCTGCAAAACTCCCAAGGTTTTTTCCAATGCTGTAGGTCATCCCTCCTCTCCGTGAGCTGAATATAATACCTAAATGACCTCATATAGCCTTCCAGAATTAGCTTCAAAAGCTTCTCACCTCGGATATGTCAGAATGGACACCTCGGAAGGTAGTATTTCTGAAAAATTTTAAATTCTTTTATCTGAGATTGTCATGTTTGGTATCGGCTCCTTTTGTACATCCCATGGCAATCCGTATGAAGCTCCTCTCAAAGCCTGCAAAAAAGTAGCTCAAGGCACCACAACCTCATGCCTGCATGAACGCCTATTATCTCAGACTCACTCCCTTTTAGAACTATTGTTAATACTGTTGAGTATCTCTCATGGGCTCAGCTTGGAAATACATACATTGCTATGTTATCAGTTGGTAGTTGGTACTCTTCTATGTCCTTACTTTCCTCAAAATATGATGTGTCATTGTCTATTTTTTCAACTGCTCCCTACTCAATGAAATATATCATACTAATGTTTGGGGAATCTGATATAGTGTGCCAAAAATTTAGAACTTGATGCACTTCCTGGCAAGGACGGATTTGGGAATGCTGGTTAATTTCACTTGTTCTCCACTCCCAGCAGAGACAACTTTGATCTTTGTTTGGTTTACTATTGCTACTTAATCATGGGGTTGAACTCTGTCTGTAAGATGTGGCAGTCATCCTTGAAAGATGTATATTTTGCATTAAAATAAAATCAAAAGGTTACAAAAAGAGTACAAAACTATGCCTCATAGAAATTTACAAAATGAGCCTTATCCTATTGCAAAAAAACCCAAAGTGGACCAAGATTACTAACACGGGTCAAAACAAAATCTCTATCCATAGCCATCTTGGCATAAGTATTAGCTGCTTTGTTGTTGCTCCTGAAGGGATGTTGAAAAATGACTCGCTTGAAACTTTAAAGAAGTCAATGTTTGGATTGTCAAGAAATTGATGTTGCCAACGCCATTTGTCTAAGGTGTTGCGGAAGAATTCCATAGCATTTGAGTAGTCGCTCTCAATGATAATACCATAGCACTAAGTTATCCAGTCTTCGACAAGTATGGAGAGTGATAAAACCATCATCATTTCCACTTGTGTGTTGTCCCAATGACGGAGTCCATGCCTCGTAGCCTTGAGAAGCTCTCCAATATCATTTTGAATAATGATGCCAATGTTCGCCCTCCCGAACAAGAGCAAGGCTGCGTCGACATTCACCTTGATCCAACCCGGAGGGGGGTACAAAAGACAGTAAGATGTGGCAGTTATCCAGTAATGTTGTCTCTCCACTTTTGAGGCTAATGTCTGATCATCATGTCTGCAATAAACTGATATGTACTAGCATTGCATCTCTTGTTTCACCTTAGACAATGTAGTAATTTTACTCTTATCTTCTCACTGTCGAAGAATGTTCAGTTCTTCCACCACAGAGATGTGATTTTCTTTAACTTGCTGGCAGTTAGTTTCATCATTCTGTTCGGTGAGATGTCATTATACTCAAAGACATATTCCACATTATGAAATCACTTGACGAACTCGTTTGGATCTAGGTGGCCGTCAAAATATGACAAATATACGTTTATTCCAAGAGTTTGATCTCTCTGATATTTCATGTCAAATCTTTGGAGTAATAGTTCTTCATCCCTGAAATCTACCTGGAGGAAGAGATTCACTCCATTCCTTGGATCTGGCGAGTCCTCGTTGATGTTACGGGTGATCCCTTGGGATTGTCTCCTCTCAACAAAGACGAGCCTCTGTTGTAGTTAGAGGATTTTTTTGTTGCACCTCTTCTATGATAAATTCATGAACATCTCTTTGTGGATTTCTCATAAGCTGCATTATGTCATTTCATCCCGCTCAGGTTTCCAACAATGGACTCCTGGATGGTGTGGGTGGGGTTTAGGTTTGAAGAGTGAAATGATGTACATGGGTGTGATTTAGGGTAGGAAAGAAAATTTTTGATTGGCCAATTTGGAAATTCAACGAGGGGTGGGGTTTTCGTTGGAGATGGGGTTAGGTAGTGGGGAATTTTGGTAATTATAGGTTAAGATTAAAATTAGGCCAGCTCTGATACTAAATATTATACTAAGAATTCATTCTAACTTAAACATTTATACCCAAACAACACTAATGAAGTTTAATCTCAACTCTACCATAGTAAGAGAAGAAGAATTTTAAGGTTAGGGTTTGTATTTAGCTTCCAAAAGAAAGAACAACTATGCAAGCTAAAACTCTCACCCAGCTCAACCTCAATTGCTGGAAAGCCCTAATACAACCTTTTAATAAAATTGCTTTTGATAAAAAAAACCCAAATTAAAAATAAATCTATATTTCAACAAACCCAAGAGAAGAACGAAAACATTAGAAGAATAATCCATTCGTTGTACATTAAACTTTATCGCATTATCAGCTTCCACTCAATATCAAATGCAATCCTCTTGACTCGTAAACCACATTCTCGGCCTGTGCACAGCAAAACCTAGGCTCGGCTCAAGTCAATCACAAGCATCCACCACGCCTCACATGGTCTAGCTGCGAGCACATCCGTGCATCTCCCGCATGTGTTCCTCTATCGTGTTCACACTCTTACGTATTTGTCTTCCCATCGTCTCCCCTCTCCTCTCAATTTCGCTCTCAAGAAGCCTAAGTTGTTTGGCTAGCACAGGGATTCTCCCCCCTTTAAAAATGAACCAACTGACATTGGTTCATTTGAACTAGCACTTGTCGGTTCGAATTCCTTTTTTTTTTCAGCATGTTATAACCTGGGCACCGTACAATGGGACTTCCGAAAGTTAACTCAGCTCTTCAATGGATTTCTTGATCAATCCAATTCATTAGGAGCAAAGACAACAGAGTTACTCTCAGATTTTATTGGATTCAAAACGACTTCGTCATCATAATGAGCCCAAAATCATCTCAATCAGGATCTTTGCTTGTTCTCTTCTTTTCTTAATTCTTTATTTGTTGCTTGAACTTTTAATATACTCTTTTCATTCTTCCTTCATACATTTCCTGGCCACTAGAAATTCCAAGCCAAGGTAACATATCTAGCAAAAAAAAACTGAAACGTCCAGCCCAATTATCCATTTATGTAACTTTGGAGTTCAAACAAGAAGCAAAAAAGGCATCTTCGGAGAGATGGAACGACTGCAAGTTTTGATTGTGATGATGTCCTTTGGGAAAGAATACAAAACTAGAAATGAAACATTTCTAGTAAATGGAATTTTCTTCTTATTAAATTAGACTTTAAGCAAGAGTTAGGTTAGGAATGAGAATTTAAAGCAAGAAATAAATTATAGTTGGGCTTTATTTTCATGGGTTGATACGACCATATTTGAGATTGACTTGGTCAAAGTCAAAATCAATCAAACCCTAGAATTGTAAGCCATGAGAAGTGTTGTTACTTTATGCATCTCAAAAAATTATTCCCATATTTTATTTAAGAAAATCATGAATCATTTCATAGTGAAACTTGTAATCAAAACAACAACACTTATCATACCCATCATTATAAAGCCTCTCAACCTTTCCAATCGTTCAAAGGGATACTTGGGGACCATTTTATGTCACCTATATATTAAAGACAATGTGATTCATACCCTTTCTCAATGAAATCGTTCGACTTAATTGGATTTTATTAAAAAAAAAAGTGAAACTATCAAGTAATTTTAAAAATTTATCTCTAAGCAAATATTAAGTTTAAAACTTAAAATAAAGTCCTTAGCAGTGACAACAAAAATTATTTAAATTCTATTATTAGGGTTTACCTTCCGGAAATATAGCCTATAAATTTTTAATACAAAATGCAACGTTGATGAGAACATTGAAAGATATAAAACCAGACTGGTCACAAATAATTTTACTCAAAGTCACAGAACTAACCATCAAGGGATTTTTGCACCAGTTGCTTAGCCTCTTCATCCACAAGATGTCAAAATATTGTCATAAACGATAACTTTCAAGAAGTATATATGATTGTATCTCCTAAATTTGAGACCCATAACCATAAAAATAAAGTTTACAAAGCTGAGAAATTCTTCTATGGCCTAAAACAATTGTCAAAAGCTTCCTTCAATAGATTAACTACTATGTTTAAAAAAAATAAGTATACTCAAGGCCGAGCTGATCACACAATTTTTCAAAGTCAAAAGGTAATACTCAAGCAAACAACGAGAGGTACCAATGCCAAGCTGGAAAACACATTTATCTCTCTCATGCTCCTCGTGATATTTGTTTCTCTGTTAGTATTGTTACTCAATTTATCAATGCTCCCACTAAGGAACATCTTGATGCATTGTCAAAATCATTATCAAAGGATATACACCATAAGAAAATCATAGATAGTGGACATCCTTATCGAAACCCTAAATCAAATTCAATTCAACAACCTCATTTCCAAACTATGAATGATCAATATAAATTATCAATTTGAAGAGGAATGTAGACAAAATAAGAAATAATAGGAAAGAAAATAAATCAAAATTAATAATTTCTAACACTCCCCCTCAAGTTGAAACATAGATGTCAATCATGTTCAACATCGATTTCAAATCGTTAAATAACGGTTAAGGAAGACTCTTTGAGAGAATATCAGTCGGTTGACCAGCGAATGGGACAAACGGAACACAAATATCTCCGGAATTGAGTTTCTCCTTAATAAAGTGGTGATCAATCTCTATTTCGTACGATCATGTTGGATTGGATTACAAACAAGGCTAATGGCTGCTTTATTGCCAAAAAATAAAGTTGCAAAGGAGTGGTGACCAGCAAAAATAACAGAGCATGATTGAGGATGCCCTTACAAACCAAAAATTCTCTCAATATAGAGTTAAAGTACTGAAGAGCATTGTCGATCGGAAGAACTTGAATAGTGTTTTTGAATTGGGTTAAAATGAAGAAGTGAATATTTCAAAAAGAACCGCAGTTTTAGATTTATCTTTTAATATATAGACTCAAAATATCTGAGTGTGGTCATCAATTAGAGTAAGGAAGCACTGTTTATTGACAAAGCTCAAAGTTTGAGAGTGTACCCATAAGTCACTATGAAAAAGTGAAAAAGGTGATGAAGGAATGTAAGGATGAGGTATGTATAGTGCACATTAACGTTTAGCTAATTGACAAATTTCACATTTAAAAGAAGAAGAATTCTTATCAATAAACATCAAATCATATAATCACTTTAAATAATGAAAACTAGGATAACCTAAACGACAATGTAGAAGCATAATTGAACATGCAATAGAAGGGGAGAAACTACAACCAAGGGATTGAGAGTCACCATTTTCTTGTAAAAAAATAGAGCTCAGCTAATTCCTTAGCAATTCCAATCATCCTCTCCTAACGACGATCCTGAAAGACACAAATGTTAGGAGAAAAATTAGCAATGCAATCAAGATCACATGCTAGCTTACTAGCAGACAAGTAAGCAACGGAACGTATAACACCGATCTCAACGTCAACACAGCTATTACTACAATCGACCCTTTACACGCAATGAAACTAAAGGAGTTGTCAGTAATTTTAAGTGCGTCTCAACCTGAGCAAAGTGAATATGTCAAGAAAAAATGAAAAAAGTCTAGTCATGTGGTCCGCAGAGCCTGAATCAATAATCCATGAACTAGAAGAAGTAATTCCAGCTAGTGGCCGATACCGGAACTAATCAAATAAGCATTAATGAAAGAAGATTTTATTAAGCAAACAATTAGAGTTACAATCACCACACAAAACAGAAACAAGAACACAACAAACAGTGATCTCTGACTAGAGCCGAATAAGAAGATACGGGGGCGGCAGTGTTGTCAATGAGACGTTTGAGGGTAGCAAGGGTTGAGAGAGTGGAGTTGGTGGTTGAGATGGTGGGGGTTATGGTGGTCGGTGGCTAGGATCAAGGAAAAGAGGATAGGAAGCCTGGTTATTGAATGGTAGAGTGTTGGAGGCTATCCGGCGGTTAGGGAAGCAAGCTGATTGGGTAGCAGAAGGGAGTTGGGCTGCGGAAGAAGCTGAGAGTGCCTAGCAGCCTGCAATAATATGCTAGAATGAGAGCTGGTGGCTGGAGCAGTCGGTTAGGCATGAAAGCAGACGCTTAGCAAGGAAGGAGTGACAGCGGGGGGATAGAACCACATGCAAAGAGTAGGAACGGACGTAGGATCTGCAGGGAGGGAAAGGGAGAAATTGGAGTCATCGACAACACAGGGAGGAGAAAAATGAGAAGGGTTGTCGGAGAGGACAGGGTACAGTCGGAGCGCCACATGTCCTAGGATAAGACATAACCTAACCCTAATCTCAACAAGCACACATATAAATAGAGCTAGCTAGGCAAAAAACAAGAAAGGAAAGTGGAAAAAGCTAACTAAGCAAGAAACAAGAAAGGAAAGGGGAAAGAGGGGGGCTATAAATCTCGCACCTGACAGGGTTGACACAGTCTCCTACTAGACTGGATTCTTGCCCTGGCCTATTCAACTAGGCAATCAAAGCCCCGCATCAGTCCATGGAGATTGGGGGAGCTCTGAACTAATTCGTTGAAGTTTTTAGATCCTCGAAGTACAATGTCACGTTTGTGACATTGAATATAGTCCCCTGACAGGTCGATCTTGTATTCGTTGTTATTTATCTTCCGAAGTATACTAAAAGGTTCATCTATTCGGGATTTGAGTTTTTCAAATGCTCCCATTTGAAATCTCTCCTTTAATTGTCTCCTTCTTGAAATGTACCTTCTTCCTAACTTATTCACCTGTGTCTGATATTTGTGATTGTGCTTAGTAATTTCATTTCCAACCTCTTCATGGAGTTTTTGGATATCGTGAACTTATTCTTCAGCATCCTACCTGATCTCTGATATTGGCAGTAGTGATACCAATTCCAAGTGGCATTAGTGGGTTGTGTCCGTATATATTCTCGAACGAAGTGTCATGTAATCTGACTCACGGAACTATTGCAGGGGAACTAGGCTTGTGCTAGAAGTAGATTCCACTACTTAATGCTCTGTCCCATGAAGCACCTCAAAAGGTTTCCTAGGCTACTATTTACTACCTCTGGCTGACCGTTCGCCTGTCAGAGTTTGGTGTCAAACTTTCCCCATAAAGCCCTCCATAAGTGGCTCATAAATTTAACTTCTCTGTCGTAGGTGATAGTCCTGGGAATCCTATGCAATCCCATGATCTCTCCGAAACATAAATCGATGATACGAGATGCGTCTAGTGTCTAATGGCAAAGTATGAAATGTGTCATCTTCGAGAATCAGTCCACCACAACCATCACGAAATACTTTTTCTTAAGCATCCTCGGAAGACCTACCACAAAGTCCATTATAACATCTACCTATGATGCCTCTGGTGCTGATAATAGAGTGTACAACTCAGCATTCTGCCCTCTTGATTTTTTCATATGACAAATCCTGCACTGTCTGACCAGTCACTCCACATATCTCGCCATTCATGGCCAAAAAAAATGCTCTCTCTCACAAGGGTGAGTCTTGTCTCTTCCAAAATGTCCTGTCAATACTCCATTGTGGCTTTCCTGAACAATGACCTCTCTCAATCAGCATCTAGGAATGCACAACTTACACTAGTAGAATAAGTAATTATATGTTTGATAGTACTGCCCAGTCGGCTTCTTCTGACATTACTCTCGATTTCTATGAAGTCCTCATCTACCTCATACAAGCCAGTTACTACCTCAAAACCCACAACTCGAGTCTACATCGATGTGATCAACTGGTGACGATAGCTCAGTTCGTCTACTATGCGATTCAGGCTTCTCGCCTTGTGCTAAAGCATGAACTGAGATGATGCTCGAAACTTCACCGAGGTGGGGTGTCAACCCTTCAGTTGGCCCTAGCTGTGAGGAATTTCAAGGCTTCGTGATCCGTAAACAGCGTGAACTCGCTCGTCGGCAGGTAATAACTTCAGTGCTCCAGAGCTCTTACAATAGCATAAAACTCCTTGTCGTATTTTGAGTCTTCCTTCTGGGATCATTCAGTTTTTCACTAAAAAAAGCGATGGGGTGACCCCCTGGCTCGGCACTACCTTTATCCTCGTGTCAGATGCATCACACTCTACCTCAAACAGTTGGTTGAAATCTGATAATGCTAGAACGGGCGACTAAGTCATCTTCTCTGTCAAGGTGTTGAAATTGGTCTGAGCTACCAATGTCCAAGTGACCTCCACCTTTCAAAAGATTCTTCAAAAGAGCAATGATATTGTTGAATTTCCCGATGAATCACCTGTAAAACGATGCTCAGCCCAGAAACTGCCTCGGCGCAATAAAGAACTAAGGTGGGGCCTAGCTTTTAATGGTCTCAATCTTTGTAGGGTCCATCTGAATGTTTACACTAGACAAAATATAATCCTAAAAGCAGACTTAGTATGTCATGAAGTGACACTTATTCTTGTGGGAGCATATGATTTCTCTGCTCGCAATACCTCAAACACTTCCCTCAGGTGTTGTAAGCGGTCCTCCTCAGAACTGATGTATACCAGAATATTGTCAAAGTAGACCACAAAAAATTTCCTAATGTGTTCCCGAAATACCTTATTCATTAACATCAAGAAAGTGTTGGGTGCATTTAACAAGCCGAAGAGCATCATTATCTACTCGTATAGACAATCTCATGCCTTGAAAGCGGTCTTCGACTCGTATCCTACCCTCATCTGTATCTGATGGTACTCACTGCGTAAGTCAACCTTGGAAATAATTTTGGTTCCGTGTAACTGGTCCAAGACATCGTCTTGGCGAGATAACAAAAATTGGTACTTGATGGTGATCTTGTTGATGGCCCTGTTGTTAATGTATACTCACCACGACCCACCCTTCTTGGGTACCATCAGGGCGAGAACAACACAAGGACTGGTACTCTACTTGACTAGCCCTCTCACGATGAGATCTTGTACCTGTCATTATAGCTCCTTGTACTCAGCAGGCATCAATCTATAAGAGGGTTGATTTGGCAACAATGATACAGATATAGGATCTATGGCATGATGAATGTCCCTCAATGGTGTTAATCCCTCTGAAAGGTTCTTGGTCATCACATCCTGGAAATACTGTAACGATGGTTGTAGTAGAACTGGTGCTCACTCTCCTCCTCAACTCCCTTTAGAAGGGCTAATGCTAGTGCCATTTAGGGCTCTCGAACTGACTGTAAGAAAATGGCTCGTGGGATTAATGGTTGGTCTATAGCGCCCTCGCTCTAGCATCCTTAACAGGTAATAACACAATATGTTTTCCATCCTTCTTAAAGGAATAAGTTTGAAGTCGTCATGTTGAGTCTTGTAGTCAAACTGCCAAGGTCAACCCAACAAAATGTCATAGGCCTCTATCAGAACCACATCGCACCATAATTGCTCCTGTAGTTGATCCTCAAGCGAGAATTATACTAGGCACATATGATCCACGCGTATTTCGTTTCTTTATTTCAGTCAATTAAGGGACTAGGACTGGAGATGTTTCTACATGGTCAATCTCACACCACATTTTCACAACCCTCACTATCGATGATTAAACTGCAAATCTTTCCCTTTACCGCGCACTTGGTGTGAAAGATATTATGTCTCAACCAAGATTTATCCCGCTCTAGCTTTGACTGCAAAATCCTCTGTATGACTACCAACTCTCCCTCGTCCCCTTGAAGTTGGAGCTGCTCCTCTAGGTTATCCTCTGACTCTTCGTCCACCTCCTCGATGACGCCCTGAGTATGTGAATCTGACTACTCAGCTCGTGGGCCAATTAGAGGCTATGTGCCCATAATCGTAGCACCTGAAATATTTTCTGGCTGGTATTGTAATGGAAGAGCTGCTTTTCTCCTATTTCTTCCCACTTTTATCATTTTTGACATTTCCTTGTACCTTGCTAGCTCCCCTTAAGGTGCTCTTGTCGGTCATAATAGTTGTAGGTGACAACCTCATTGAAAGTTGCTCCCTGAACGACGGCTGATGCCGATTCTGTTTCCGTATCTTCCCACCTTCAAGGCTAGATTTTGAACATCTCCTAACGTCCAATATGGTTGTAGCTGCACCACATTACCAATAGCGAGCCTTAGGCCCCCAAGATATCGGGCTATAGTGTGCTCCTCCGGCTCAATCAACTTGTATTTCTTCTGTAACTGGTCGAACTGAGCTGTGAACTCTTTTATGAAGAGGTCTCCCTGTTGCAAGTGGCTAGACTCATAAGCATATCCTATGAGGTAAAAGGTATTTCTTCTGCATTGTTTTCTTCATCTTTTCTCACTTAATAATTTTATCACTGCCTTTTTTTCTCTCTTCAAGTTCTCCCGCCACAAAGAAACTATTTTTAACTTGATAGCTGTTAATTTCACCCACTTATCCTCCGACACATCTTTATATTTGAAGATCAGTTCAACAAATTTTAATCTATCAATAAATTCATATGGATCCATACCTCCATCAAACTCTGGTAAATCAATTTTGATGCCAGTCCCTGTGGCCTCTTCTCTCAGCCTCTAATATTGAATTCCAAAGCAATGTGGCTGGTATTCCTCGTCATTGATATCTTCCTTGTGTAACAGATTCAGATCCTCGTCCCTGTCTCCCTTTGGACTCTTAAGATTGAGTTATCCCTGGGTCCCATCATCAATTTCTGCAAGCCTATGCTGAAGGCGACAGATCTCAAGTAGGATCTGACATGAATCACATTGCGGGCATGATTAGGGTTTGGTAATTATGAAAGTGGAAAGAATATTTAGTGGTAGGAAAGAAAAATTTTAGTTTATGTCGAATGTTAGGAAATCTTAAGATAAGACTATGGTTAGGCGAACTCTCATAAAAATGATACCAGAAATCAAACCCGCAATAATGGAAGCAGATTTTATTAAGCAAATGATTAGGGTTACAATCACGACACAAAACAGAAACAAAACCATGAAAAACACCAATCTCCAGCTAGGGTCGTATAAGGGCGAGGCTATTGAGGGTGGCAAGAGTAGAGAGAGTGGAGTTGGTGGTTGGAAGGGTGGGGGTTATAGTGGCTAGTGGCTAGGAGAAGGGAAATGGTGATAGGAAGGTTGGTGTTGAATGGAGTGCTGGAGGCTAGCCGACTGGAGAAGCAAGCCGGATGGAGATGCTGAAAGTGACTGGCTATCTGAAACAATGGGCAGGGATGTAAGCTGGTGGTTGGGGCATTCAATTAGGCGTCAAAACAAGCGCGGGAGCGGCAAGGAAGGCATGAGAGTAAGGGGTTAAAACCGCAAGGAAAGAGTGGGAATGGGCGTTGGATTGATAGGGATGCAAAGAGAGAGGCTAGGGTCAGTGGCAACACAGAGGAGGAGAACGGGACGGAGAGTCTGAGAGGATAAACACCACCTCGAACAGACTACAGCCGGAGCACCACCTGTCCTCGGATACAGCCTTAACCAAGGAAAAGACTTCTACTAGAAATCTTGAATACAACGATGCATAACCTAACACATAAATAGAGCTAGTCATGCGGGAACAAGAAAGGAAATTGGAAGAGGCTAACTAAATGGAAAACAAGAAAGGAAATTGCGGAAAGAGGAGGTAGTAAATCCCGCCGCTAACAAGGTCGGTCCAACCTCCTGCTGAACCAGACTCCTGCCCTAACCGGTTCATCCGGCTAATCAGAGCTCCACAACAGTGCCATAGATATGTTACCTTGATGGACATGAGTGGTCAACCGGAAGGAGAACTGACTAGACCTAAGCATTTTAATCAACTATTCCATCTGATTCTTAATAGTTCAGTGAGTCGGGAACGGTCCAAGTAGGATTGAACTGTTGTGGATTTTGGGGTCGTAGCAGGACCTTTAGCAGTGAAAGAATTGGTCGAAGTTTTATTTTTTGGTTTCTCGTGGAGCTTCCAAAATTTGTTACGGGTTAGGTGGAGTTTGTGAGAAAAATCACATGTGGAGTGATTTGCTCGCGAGGACTTGGCAGAGTATGGAATATTGTTGGAAAACAAGGCTGACAGCTAGGCTGAAGTAGTTGAGTTGTCAAGCAAGACCATTCTCCAGTTTTCCTCGTGGTAGATCTCGGCGAATGTTGCTCGGGTTGAAGGAAGAGGTTCATGGCCAAGTATACGACCGCAAACATCATCAAGATCCTTATTCAGGCCAGCCAGAAATAGGAGCACGCAATCCTTTTCCAAAATTTTATGGAATAAGGAAAGGTCTGCTAGAGAGTCCCAAGTGTAATCATATTATAGGTCACATTTCATCCTAAAGCAACAAAAACGTTTTAGTACTAGGTCACCATCTTCGATCCATGTTTAGCCTTGTGAATGTTATTAGAAACTTCATAGAGTTGTCCAGAATTACATAAGTTCAAGTAGGTATCACGAACAACAGTCCAAATGACACTTGCAGATAGAAAAAACAAGAACGACTAATAGAGGTCTCCATGGAATTAATCAGCCATTACATAACCATGGAGTTTTTTGAATCCCGCGCGGCATATGGTAGGACAGTCTTCTGAGGTTCACGAATCATACCCGTGAGGTAGCCAAATTTACCCCGAACACTGATGAACAACAAAAAAGCTTGAGACAATTGGAGAAAATTGGAGTTTTTAAGTTTATGGGTGGTAATCAGAAAATTCATTTAGTGTTTAGGCACTCCGGCCTGCAGACGGGTTAATGTAGATGTTGATCCTTTGGTGGACTTAAGAACAATGTCGGACAAAAGGTCGGTAGTGAAGGAATCAGACATGATTCTGATGGAGTCAAAGGGAAGGTTTGGATGTAGAGACATGGAAGGTGTCGATTCCTCACTCGACTGTCAACAAGCAAGGCCCGCAGGAAAGGATTTCCAGACGGCAGGAAGGATATCCGATCAAGCAGGATGTAGATCCGGCTACAAGAAGGGAGTCTGGCAGTTCTGGAAGGAGGTCTGACAACTAGAGGTAGGGACCTGGATAGGGAAGGCCTGCAAGGAAGATATCCGGTTGTAGTAAGTCCGACAATTTTGGATGGAGGTCGGCAATTATAGATCAATAGGGGAAGTTCTGGCGGCAAGTAGGGTTGTAATCAAGCCGAGTCAAACAGAGTATATCATGGTTCAGACTTGATTTGGTATGATTATAAGTTGTTCATGTTCGGTTTGAGCCTTTATCGAACTTTATATATTATTCAAGCTTGACTTGTTTAAAATTTTCAATGTTTATACTTGATTTGTTCATGAGAAGTGAACAAGTATTTAAACGAGCTAATAAACGAGTTAAAATTCAAATAGTTATCTAAAATGATTTTATAAATCTGATAGCACCTATTAATTTATCTATTATTATTTACTGATTTGAATTGATTTGAACGAACATGGTCAAGTCTAAATTGAGCCGAGTTCGAGTTATTCATTGAGTGCATTGGTTCATTACAGCCCCAGCGACAAGAGATCTGCGGGGGAAGTTTCGGCGGCTAAAGGCCTGCAGGGAGAGCTTCTGGAGGTGACGATATGACCTGACGGCTATGATAAGATGCCCGGGATCTGATAGCATGTAGGTTTTGAAAATTGAGCATGATACATTATTGATACGAAATGAGGGATATAAATACATCTTACGTGAATCCTAAAATAGGAAATGCATAACACATATATCTCCAACATTACAATTAATCAATTCTTAATAATTACCCTGAGATAAAAGGAATGACATAAAATAGAAAATACATAAAATAAAATACATGAAATAAAATAAATAAATACTAATAATTTTTAACAGTAAGCCATCGCACCTTCTCACATGTAAGAATTGATGAATGATTTTAAGTTTTAAAAAAAAATAATAGGCTTGTAAAACAAGAAAAATTTTGCAATATTCAACCATCAATCAATTCCAAAAATCATGCCCATTATTGCAAAAATCAAGCAGTCTTATTTTCTCTGAGATTTTTTCCTTCACTGGATAGCTAGAATTGTCGGTATGCCCTACTGTGTTTCCAGACAATTTACCTTACTCCTCTCCCTATTTTAATTTAATTTGCATTATGTTTTTCCATTTGGAGGAGGTTGAAAATATGTATTTAATACCTAGTAATTTATACTTATTACTCCTCACTTGGCTCTTGGTGGATCCTCCTTAAGCCGCCTTACTTGCCTAAAAAAAAGTATATTTTGGGTCCTTTATTAATTAAAAAAAAAAAAGAAAGAAAGAATTGAGATCATTCTCTTGTGTGTTTTTATGTGTTTCTTTATTTTTAACAATTTCCTATTCCCTTTCTTCTAGGACAAGATTGCCATAAGTGCCCCACCTTAAAAAAATGAGAAAAATGTAAGCCATTTGAACAATTGCCCCTGCTCTTAAGCCATTTATGTGTGTGGCATGTATGTTTGCAACCAAGCAAGAGAAGTGAGGTGGCGAGTTGTTGTGGGTTTCAAATGATACTCAAAAGTTGGAGAAAGAAGAAAAAATAAAAATAGAAGGCCTATATGAAACTTTCATATCAAAAGATAAGTTGTATGAACCTTCTCTTAATATTTTTCTTAATTTAAAAGGAAAAAAAAAGTGAGAAATTGATAGAGGATATTTAAAAATATAGAACTAACCCCCGTCAAACCTTACAATCGTAGATATAATTTATGCAAAGAGATATTAAGAGCTCCTAAGAGGGGCTAAAATTAGAAAACATAAAAACATTATCTCATGCATGATTTTAGCTAGAACCATGTGGTATGGAAGGATCAACATGCCCGCTTCCCTTCAAGTGGCGCCAACTTTCTCACAAATGTATTGCATTCATTTTCTTCACTCCATTTATCTCAATTCTTGTCTTCAGAGAAATCCAATTAGGCTTGGAAATTAATTGAATCTTGAGTTTCTAAGCTAACCAAGATCAAGTTCAAATTGGATACTAATTGGCCAGATCCAAATCTGGCATTCCTAGCTGGATGATATGCCACTGTGTGACTGAGTTTTACTGCCATTTTTCACAAATGTTTTGTCAAGAAACTAAGAGAATATTTCATTATTGCAGGTTAAAGAAGGAACTACTATCAACTTCCATATACTTGAAAGAAACATGTATGTCAGAAAAGTTGACCATACCTCTAGCCCTCCTGGAAAACAAAAGGAAAGAAGATCCTTGTACTTCAGTGGTAGAGGCTTGTCCGGAGGATATACAAATAGAACCTGAAAATCACAACATTGAACTTATAAGAAAATAAATACCATTATTGCCTTCAAGACAATGATGTAAAAAGAAAATATTATGCGTACAGAATAATCAAAACCAAATTTGTAAGAAGATAACTGAAAAATCATCTCTTTCAACAAAAAATAAAAAAGAAAACAAATATCAGCAACCTAATCCATTACTGAGAAAATTAAAAAAGAAAAAAAAAATATATCCAATTCAACTTTGAATGATAAAGAACCTGTGGCTCAATATTGATATCAGCTTCAACTTTTTCTTCACCTTTCAGCGTAGTTTTTGATATCTTTGTCCCGTTAATCTTTCTTCCCAATGCCACCTTCTCAAGAGCCTTGAGATCGGCATTAGGATGTAGCCCTACAACAACCATGCTCTCAAATAGCCTTGTCGGTTCTTTGACAGATTTTTGATCCTGTCAGATGCAAACATTTTGCCAGTATATTAACCATCAGAAGTACAAATGCCAGCAGAAATTTTCAGCAAAATGAGATGTCGGAATATATCTGGTGATAAAGATTTCAGTGTACATATTTTTGTGTAGAAGTTAAAAAAAAAAACAAACAAAAAGGAAAAATAAGAAATAGCATTTAGCAGAAAAACAATAATTCTTCTAGTGATACACAATTCTATATTATCTTCCCACCATATTTCATCATAAACCTCAAATTGCCTTTAGCAAGCAAAATAGGCATCCATATGAATAAGCATATCAACCCTTCAAACAGTGCCTTAAGTATCAGCATTAAACATCTCTTAGTTCAAGCTAACAAATATAGAGCCAACATAAGTACAACAATGTAAACAAGGTAATACTTGGCAATCAATCATAGTATTTAGGGTCCACATGCCCACTTCCCGGTTTATCTTTCTTCTTTGCCAAAGGGGAAGGGTCAGTAACAACGGTCACCTTTGACAGGGAGGTTGGGGAAGCCACTTTCATGCCGCTCCCTGATCCCAAGAGAATATAGTTGTGTAAAATTTATATAAGTTTGACTCCGCTATGTAACGGTGCCAAAGCTTGATGCAATATTTATAATTAAGAAATTTAAGCAAATAATGTTCTGATTCTACGTAAGTATACGTATCGTTATCAAGTAAAAAAAAACTTTCAATTTAAGCTCCAAATATCGATTCCACGGAGAACTTTTAAATTTCAAGTGATAAATTTACTAGGAAATTCACATAAAGTAAAACGAAATTATTGTCACTAATTTCGAATGCTGAGATATTATCAAAACTAAATTATTTAACTATTAGCAAAACTAAAATGCGAAGTTTAAACAGTAACTATCAAACTACTAAATTATATTTATGTCATGAAGATTTCTTATGTGAAAAAACATTTTTCTCACTGCAATGAGATTTTGGTAAAATGAGATGAGATAAATGGTTTTAATATGCATTGTGCCAAATAGGAGCAGTTTTAATTCTCTACCCTAATACAGTGTTATAGAAAATCATTGGCTAATCTCAGGTTTAGTAACTAAATCCGTGACTAGGCTAGGAGGATACTAACTCTCACTCCAGAGCTCACTTCCCTTCACCTGAAAGCTAACTCTCGCTTTAATTTTTAAACACTAAGACCGAATTGGGAGTTTTGGTCTGTCACCCTAAATCTTCAATTCTACACCCAACAACGTATATTTTTCTATTTATTTGCATTTAACTCCATGAACGAAATACTCCTTCATGGAATCAAATGTGATCACCACTTTGTTATAGAACTCATACTCCATTTCTCGGATAATATGTTTTACAACACATTTTAACAATTTAATTAGCCAGATCAAAAAGTAAATTAAGTTCGAAGTTGAAAAATCATCATAATTTATTTTATATTTTAATATTGACACATCCATATTATCTTTTCATTTCAACATATCTCAGAGTAGGGATAAAGATAAAGAAAACTACTCAGACTTCATGAGGAAGATACAACAAAACACAAATTTTATATATAAAAGAAAGTTCATCCAACACTAATAAACAAACAATACTTATCTGAAACTCTTTCTCAAAGCAAATCCCTTGTAACCTCTCCTAAAAAATGTAGGAAGAAGAAATCTCTCATTTTTCTCATTCTCCAACACTCTCAGAGGAGTTCACACTTAATCTCACCACAAAAACTCTAAACTCTTAAAGAAAATCACTAATAAACTCCTGAGTGGTGGTGGAATGAAGATGAAAAAAGTGTATGGAGGCGAGGTGTGGTGAAAATGAACAAGAAGGAATGAAGAGGAGCGCCTTTTCTGATCAATTTCGGCCCCAAAGAGAGCCTAGAGTCGGTTCTCCAATAGGTGCATCCAAAAACTCTTTAAAAAGCGTCCAAAATTGTCGAATCTTCTAGAAACGGGGTCTGAACCGACATTGGCGCCGTCGGTGCCAGTGGTTCGTATTTAATTTCTATGCTCTCTGTCAAACGATGCCGTCAGTGCTGCTTCTGGCGGCGAGTAAAATCCATCAGCTGTTCTGTAAGTCTGCGCCGTCGGCGCTGCTTCTAGCGCCGTTAGCGTTGAGTATTTCTTCAAAAACGTCGTTTTGACTACAAATTCCATTTTTTTGCTTCAAGTCCTAAAAATCAATAACCTGCCATAAAACATCAAAATATTTTCCATTAAAGCGTAATATCACAAAAAATGTGTAGAAAATATAGGTCTAAAAATGTATATATTTTTTGTGTATCAAATTCACCCAAAATTAAAGTAACTCCTCTACTACATAAAAAAAATATGACTTATGGCAAAGAATTTAACTTCTAGATATCCATATTTTAGTCTACTAAACATAATAGCATAACTTAAAAAAATTCAAAACAACTCCAGTTAATATTAAAGGTATAAGAATATTCAACAATCAAGTCCAAGATTTCTGATTCTCTATTCTTGTCAAGAAAAAATGCAAACTCTTATATTAAAGTCACTTAGAATATCCATATAAAAAAGAATTTCATAAAATTTTAATAATAAATAAATAATACTCAAATAAATGTTTAGAAAATGTAGTCAAGTCTTCTTCCTTAGGTTGATTCAAGTGAACCGAATTTTTAATTAGGAATCTCCTCAAGCTTCTCCTCGTCTCTCTTTTTTTTTCTTTTTTTTTATTTTCAGGATCATTTTCAATCATTTTTCTTTTCTTTTATTTTTCTTTTCTTTTTCTATATGTGAAGATTATTATATCTGGATAGCCTTAAATAATTTTGAAATTCACTATCCTCTTCTTAAAGTTAAAAAACTTTTCACATTCCTTCACTTAACAAATTTCTGATAGCTTAAAGATTTCATAAAGTTTAATTCTTTTCTTTTCACATGAATCTCTAAGATTTTTAATACTTCAAAAATACAAATTTCTTTACTTAAAATAGAAAAACATAGTCTTGTTCTCTTATACCAAATATTTTAATCTCTAAAATTAACCCTGAATTATTAAAAAAAATTTACTTAAGCTTACTATATATTTATAAACATAAATATAGTTATCTATAGTTAACCTCTAATACTAAGTGTCATGTTAAATTTAAAATTTTTGAAGATATAGCTAAGTGAGGACAAATAAAATTAAGTTTCATTCTTTTAAAAAGGAATTTTCTTTCCCCTCAAACTTAAATTTTTAAAAGATTTAGCATGAAGAACTCAAAAAATAAAGAGTGAAAGAAAACACTAAATACATAAATAAAAGACTTACCTGTTGAAGGTTCTGATTTTTGAAACTTAACTCTGAAATATTGTAGGTTTGTAAAATGTTTAAATTATTAACCAATCAGGTAAAGTATAGTGTGGATATTTTCCAAGAAGATCTTTAAATCTTTCTCAGGCTTCATATATCGATTACACTTCAAACTGACAAAAAGATGTAATATCATTTCAAAACTTAGCAGTTTTCGAGGGTAGAAAATTTTTAATCAAGAATTTTTGTAATAGTTCTCCCCAAGTTCTGATAGATCCATGTGCTAATGAATTTAACCAAGCTTTGGTTTTATTCATTAATGAAAAAGGAAAAAAAGTTTAAGTCTAACAGCATCATTAGACACTCCGTAATATTTAAAAGTAGCACAAATTTCAAGAAAAATAACAAGATGTAGGTTAAGATTTTCAGTAAGTGTTCCTCCAAACTGATTATTTTGTACCATTTGGATAATAGTAGGTTTAAGCTCTTTGAATAATCAAGTGAAGTTCATCTGTTGTCGGATTAGCATAATCTTTTAAAGGTATTTATCGATTTTCATTTATTTGATTATCTAAGTTATTAGTTATTTCGTTTAAACTTTTAATTTCTTTTTGTTATTTTCAAATTTTTCTTATAGTACGTTTTAATTCTGAATCGTAAGGTACTAAACCTTCAGATCAAGTATTTCGTATAAACAATTATAATAAGCAAAGAAAAATTTCTTAAAAATTCTCTTAAATATATAATTTTTTTTTGATATTTTGTGTTTTGTATATTTTTATCTCTAAATTTCCTACTTTACCAAGTCTATTTAATTTATCGTTACCTTCCCCGGCAACGGCGCAAAAAACTTAATCCCGAGATAATATAGTTATGTAAAATTTATATGTTTGACTCCATTATGTAACGGTGTCAAAAGCTTGATGCAATATATATGATTAAGAAATTTAAACAATTAATGTTGTGATTCTACGCAAGTATACGTATCGTTATCAAGTAATAAAGGATTTTCTATTTAAGCCCTAAATATCGATCCCACGAGAATGTTTAAATTTGAAGTGATAAATTTACTAGGAAATTCACAGAAAATAAAACGAAATTACTGTCACTAATTTCGAATGCTGAGATATTATCAAAACTAAATTATTTAACTATTAGCAAAACTAAAGTGCGAAGTTTAAACAGTAACTATCAAATTACTAAACTATATTTATGTGATGAAGATTTCTTATGTGAAAAAACATATTTCCAACTACAATGAGATTTTGGTAATATGAGATGAGATGAATGGTTTTAATATGTACTGTGCAAAATAGGAGCAGTTTTAATTCTTTACCCTGATACAGTGTTATAGAAAATCATTGGTTAATCCCAAGTTTAGTCCCCAAATCCATGGCTAAGCTAGGAGAATACTGGCTCCCACTCCACAGCTCCCACTCCACTTCACCTGAAGGCTAACTCTCGCTTTAATCTTTAAACACTAAGACCGAATTGGGGGTTTTAGTCTGTCATCATAAAATCTTCAATTCTACACCCAACAACGTATATTTCCTTATTTATTTGCACTTAATTCGATGAACGAAATACTCCTTCATGGAATCAAATGTGATCCTCACTCTATTGTAGAACTCATACTTCATTTCTCGGATCATATGTTTCACAACATATTTTAACAATTCAATTGGTCAGATCGAAATATAAATTAAGTTCAGAGTTGAAAAATCATCACAATTTATTTTATATTTTAATATTGGCATATTCGTATTATCTCTTCATTTTACTATATCTTAGAGTAGAGAAAAAGATAAAGAAAACTACTTAGACTTCATGAGAAAGATACAACAAAGCACAAATTTCATATATAAAACAAAGTTCATACAACACTTATTTGAAATTCTTTCTCAAGGCAAATCTCTTATAATCTCTCCTAGGAAATATAGGAAGAAGAAATCTCTCACTTTTCTCCTTCTCCAACACTCTCAGAGAAGAATTCACACTTAATCTCTCCACAAAACTCTTAAACTCTTAAAGAAAAACCACTAATAGACTCATGAATGGTGGTGAAATGAAGATGGGAAAAGTGTATGGAGGCGAGGTGTGGCGAAAATGGATAAGGAGGAATGAAGAGTGCCATTTCTGATCAATTTCGAGCTCAAATAGAGCCTAGAGTCGGTTCTCCAATAGGTGCAGTCAAAAACTCTTCAAAAAGCATCTAAATTCGTCGAATCTTTTAGAAATGGGGTCTGAACCAACATTATGGTGTCGTCGGCACAAGTGGTCCGTATTTAATTTCTATGCTCTCTGTCAAACGGCGCTGCTTCTGGCGTCGTCGGCACTGAGTAAAATCCATCAGTCGTTCTGTAAGTCTGCGTCGTCGGCGCTGAGTATTTCTTCAAAAACGTCATTTTGACTCCAAATTTCATCTTGTTTGCTTCCTTTTTGCTGCAAATCCTAAAAAACAACAAACTGCAAGAAAACATCAAAATGTCTTCTATTAAAGCATAATATCACCAAAAATGAGTATAAAATATGGGTCTAAAAATGCATATATTTTTGGTGTATCCTCCCCTCCTATTGGGATTCCTCTTGGTTGCCTCCTTTTAAAATCAATTGCTCATCCTCTTGCAGCCATGTGTTGCTCCCCTTCTATTGGGATTCCTCTTAGTGCCTCTTTTTGGAATCATTTGCTCTTTTTCTTGCAGCCATGTCCCCTTAACAATACTATTCAACTTCACTTGAACCAAGCGAATGAACTCCTTGCTTTTTGCCTCCTGTTTCTGCTGAATGAGAACCTCATCACTAATCTCAAAAACATCCAACAAAAGTCTTAGGGCCTATTTCGAGGCAGGGGTATGTGAGAATTTTACAGTAAACAATGCAATGCACCAATAGAGTGTAAGAGTCTATTATGACAACCCCTTTAACAGCTATCCCTATTTCCTTTGTCATCAACGCTTTGGTTTTCATGCTCAATGCCTACATCACTACACCTTTGCAAGAGCCCACACCATTTCCATCACCTTTTCTTCAGCCCATACAACCTAATTGTCAATAAATATTCTACCTTCAAAATGGATCTTTTGATTTTAATTAGTTGAGACTTTAACTCTTTTGTGACTACAAAAAACTTGAGAGTATAGATTTCCGAGAGCTAGTATTACTTCTTCACCATTTTGAACAAATAAAGCTCCTCTCCTCTCTAAGATGAAATTGGCCAAAAAGCTCAACCCACTTAAAGCTTTTGTATACTCTTCTTTCCCTAGCACCTTTAGTTTCCTTTCTCAAAAAATTTTGTAGGACAAACTTTAGCTGAACTATCAATAGAGTGACCCAATTTAAAGTCTAACCCTCTCCATTCTTCTCTACTTTCTAAATTTGGGGGAACATAGGTCACATCAATTTCATACACACCTGAGAATCACTTCCATATTCGCAGATAGAAATAGTTTTATATTTAAATGTTTTTTATTATCCTTTTAACACTGATTTTATAAATAAGAATCCATGATGAACATTTAAATTATTATTGAAAATCAATGAATGAAATTATTTGCTGCCAATTGAGTACTATCTAGATTATATTTGTTATTGTGAGAATCATTTTAAGTTGTGTACAGATTTTCCTCTTCCCCATCCAATGACATTTCTATAATAATTATTATTGAGTGTTAATTCAAGTGTTAACTCCTTTTTGCACAACCATTTTGCATTTAGTTTACTTATGTTAAGCATCATTTACCCTTCTTTACACACCGGAACAACCAAAATGTATATTTTATTTACTTAAAATCATTTATTATTTTTTTCCTTTAAATTTTACCATGCATCCATCTTAACATTTTCATCTTTGACACACTCAACTTTGGCATGTAAACTACATAAGTTTTAATTCACCCTATAGCTTAATAAATCATTTGTTAAAACAACACTCGTTCTAACATTTTGATAACACAAAATGATCACACTTGACTTCAATTTAGTTATTCATCACCATCACCAATGTCACACTATATATAAGATGACATTATGAATTAAATTTATCCATTTTTTTACTTCTTTGATGTATTTGAGTCATTTCTTCTTTTTGACTCATGCGATATTATATAATATGTGTTAGAGCTATTAGGTAACAAGATCAAAATATTCCTATAAATAACAAATATGCCCCCATTTAGACATCTTAATTGATGAGTGCTATTTTTCTCATACTATGGGATTTTTGCCCAATATCAAGAAAGGGAATTGAGTTGTGTGATGTTTCCTCTTACTCTAAAAGTGTCGTAATAAAGTTAATTCTCCTGTTCTTTAGTAAAATCTTTTTTACCAACCCCTTTTCACATCTAGCCGGCTGTTACAATTCTTTCGTTTCAAAATATGTTGTAGAATTGTATCTACAACAAGAAACAAAGCTATCCATTTCCAAAATCAAGACATTCATGGAAGCAATCATAAATCTTTTCAATAATAGTTAGTCACTAATTGCCACAACGAGCCTCCTATAGCCCAAGTTTCTTATTTGCTACAAACTGGAGCATCATTTATTTAATTATAAAAAACAAACATAATCTAGACAAGATAAATATAAAGAAATTAAAAAATATGAAAAATAATAATGACACTGTTATAGGATTCATAAAAGATGTTGTAAGATAGAATTTAGTAGGCAGAAGTTGTAAAATGAAAGAGGAAGAGGATATGTGAAATCGACGAGTTCGAAAAGAGATTGAAGTCATACGGCTACTAACCAATCTGAAAAATGTGGATCAAACAATGAAATGACGAAGTAAGGACGTCAAGGTGGATCCACCACATGTTCTCTTCAAGATAGAGATTCACCACTCGAAGAAAAAAACTCTACAGCTCTCCAAAAAAGAGAAAATAAATGAAAAATGTCTCCTAATAACATAAACAAAAAACAAAAGTATTTAAAACAAAAATTAACAGCATGTACATAGTTCCCGACAAAAATAACCCTAATCATATTTCATGTAATAAAAAGAGGCACATAAGTCTGGCAGCAGAAAACAAGCAAGAAAGTCCTGCTACAGACCTCCACAGGCCAAAATCTCATCCCAATTCTCATCCCTCATACGCGAGCAAATCACTAGAATCTGCTCCGCATAAGAAAATATACCAAATTATTTATATATTTAAATCACCTGTTAAATGTCTTTTTTTCATTTAACTAGCACCAAAAAATAGGCAACAAGACAATTTAGCAGATAAATTAGTGCCCAAAGTGACAAGTCACTACATTTCTATTCCATAAGACCTATTTGCACCTCCCAAAAGCTTCATCACTACTTTGCAAAAAAGTTACTCTACAAACATCAGTCCAACACACACTAATCTACAAAAGAATTATATCTTTCTCTTCAACAAAAATTCAAACATTATAGAACTCTAATGATCCTTTCCACTGAAATTGTCTTATATGAGCTTTTAAAATTCTATCTCCTTCTATGAATTTTTTACAGCCCTTTCCCCTGCTAGCATTATCAAAAGCGAACCATTCCATGTGCTTTTTTGTCTTTGAAACCAGACAAGATACTCCATCAGCCATAATTACTATCCTTATAATAAAAATTCACTCAAATAATTTTGGGAGATTTGCAAACATACCACACAATTCTTAAGTATTTACATATCTAACACCTAAGCTTCAATATTTATTTATATAACACTTTAGTATCTTAATCACATCAAAACATATAAATTAAAAAGTGTATTTTAATATAGAAAAGTAAATGTTAGTTGTAATTTTGATGTGATTAAAAGATTTATGTGCTACAAATCAAGGTGCCTAAGAATTGTGTGGTACGTACGTAAATCCTCCAATATCTTTATAAGACAAGCTAACTTAATATTATTCTTATAAGCTTTACAAAGGTAAATTTACTTTCTAATTAAATAAAAATTAGCAATCGTTACGGTTACTACACAGTTGCTTCAAGCATACTATGATAGGGCTTTCAAAGTGTTAGAATATCTAAACTAGCACATATATTAACTTATTCGTAGTAGGAATGTTCAAAAATTATTATTATAATACTTTATTACTACTAAGGATACCATCCTTTATTGTTATCATCTCTTGCTTATATATAAGCAGATATTTGTTTATACCAATATAACAATTCAGTAAAGATAAATCTATTTCCATTTCCCTCCATTCTAACATGGTATTAGTATGACTCTACAGGCGCCACCCAACCACCTCTAAATTCTAATGCATATTTAGCATAAATCTACTCATCTGTCTTCATCCATCACAGATTAACCTCCTCTCAAAGCTTTAATCTCCATTGCTAAACACTGGCACATTTAGCCTCATCTATTTCCTGCAAATCTATACACCCTTGTGATCTCTTATGTTCTACAACAATGACTACATTGGTGCCTTTTGTCCTTAGCAGCATTAATGGTCTATATTAATACTCTCCGTCGACACTATTGACTATCTCTAGCATTACTCTTTGTCAACAATATTATTGATATCTCTGTCCAAGGAACTTAACTGTGTCTTTTCTAACATGGATCTCATTGCAAATGCTTTGTATCTAATTCACACTGCTATCTATTGAATAAATCTATCGCACTCCTCTTGTGACGCTCATAATCTCTACATAAGAAAAGAGGCATTTACAAACAAACCACTCAATTCCTATGAGTTTACATAACTAGAACCTAAACTTTACTTTTTTTACTTTTACATCACTCAAATCTTCATGTAAAATTAAAAATACCACCATTTAACTTTTAAAATGTGAAATGCACTTTTTCGTGCATAGATAAGAAGGCATGTATGTAAAAATTAAACTTTAGGTGTTAAATATGTAAATACATTAGAATTCAGTGTGTAAATATTCCCCAAAAAAAATTAGACTATTTTATCTCTACTCATTATTATTTTTAAACTCAAGTTGATATTTCATATATGGACTAAAGTTTGCAAAGGAGTTGACGCAAGAGCTCGCGCCTCCCGCCTCCTGCCTCCTGTCTCCCGGGATCCCACGATCGTTGGATCAAAGCACGACATAATCCCTTCCCACTACAGTCCCAGTAGCGGGATTTTCACCAACATAGATGTCGTCTGATTGCTAGATTTTGTAATCTCACAGAATCGTCACTACCGTAATTGCGGGATGGATAACCGCCTAATCTCCAATCCTATTTGCAACTTTAGCAATAATTTTTGTTCTTTCTAGTTTATTTCTTATTTCTTTATTTCTAATTAGAGTTATTTTCTACTAGGAAGCTATTTATGTGTTGTTTTTTGTTTTTTAAAAATTTTAACTTTTTTTTGTGTAATTTAGGGATTATAATATATGTTTTTTGCCTAAAGAGTATTGTATCCTCTTCTTTTTGTAAGTGGTGTGTCTATAGCTTGTCCATAAACTGGTGGTGGAACCCCCTAGATGGTTTTCCATTAAACCCATTGTTTTTAAGCAAGACAGCCATCAAATTGCTTTGATTTGCTATCCAACAGCAAATTTTGTCATTTACTCTTTAATTCCTCATCCTATAACCCTCCTAACACATTTTCTAACCATCCCGCATAGATTATTTTCCCTAATTCGGTGTCAAGAATATTACCATATCAAACTTATCAAATGAGCTTGCTTATTTATAATAAGAAAATATTTTATTTCATATTATAATGTTCTCTTGTTATTAAGGATATTCTCATTTATTCTATTTTCATCTATTATTCTCATCTCTTGCCTATATATAGGGTATATGCATATATATGTGCATGTACTAGCATGACAATTTAGTAAAATATATTCTTCTTAATTCCATCCTTTTTAGCACAGGTTATCTGAAGCAATGTGAAAATAGAAGCTTAAAGATCTATCCAAATGAAATATAATCTTCCATCAACAATAAGATCACCCTACAAACTTCAAATCAAGAATAACTAATTAAGTACACTTCCTAATTAAAATCAAAAAGTATGGTTGAAGGGCATTGATTACAATGTCTAGATAAATGCATAGCACTCATCTTATCACCAAATCTATGGAGGCCTCATTTCTAATGGAAAATCAAAGAGGGTGAATATATGAGAACTTTAAAATCATAATTTGATGTAAACCTTAATGTAATCTGGAAAGAAAGAAAAAAGAAATAAAGAAAGAATTAAGAATTGAAAGAAAAAAAAGAATGCCTCAATGACAAGCCATGAGAAAAAGGTCTCCAAAAGAAAGAATTAAAGAGAGAAAATAAAAATAAGAAAGCATCAATGAAAAGGCCATGATACCAAAGTCTGCAACTGAAATCTCGCCCATTGGCGCTTCTGGGTGGTAAGAATTTCTGGATTATATGCTCCCTTCTTCGCTTGAGGGGGAGGTGAAAAACCTTTCAGCACTTTAGCAACATGACGTTGTAGTTTCTGAAGTTGGCTGTTGCTATTCTCATCTTTAGAAGAATATATGACAGATGGACGTGGGGAACGAACATTTGAAGCTGAAGCTGAAGAGGTTAAAGGATTCACAAATTCTTCAGTTGTATGGAGGAAAAAAGAAGCACCCCATCTAAGACTTCCAGAGTCTTCACTCTTCTCCATGCTCGTCTATACAAAAACAAGAAAAATAAATTAAGAAAAATAAATTTCATAAAGTTAAGGGTGATAAGTAATAAAGTATAAGTATTAGGACAATGAGCCAACGGCACTTACCAATCACAAGCAAAATTTGCTAAAAATTACAAAATAAATAGACCAAATTTGACCATTTTTTTGCAGCTAATCTGATTAAATGTAAGTGTAACCATAAAAAATGGAAGCCCAAAGAAAAATACCCCACAACTGGAAGAATTGAAAATCTCCTTCCAGTTTAATCTATATCTAAATTTTAAGGTTCAATTTTTATAAATTGATCATCAAGGCATGTTTAAGACATACAAATTGAAGAAGTAAATGTATCATTTCCATTAACATGCAGAATATTAAAATAGAAGATGAAATGAATAACAAAAAAAATCATGAATTGCCTTAGTCACTGGCATCATACTCATACATTTCTGCCGATAGCAATGATAGTGAGACTAAAAGAATGGCGGTACCTATCATCATGCTCGGGTTCAAGGGTAATACTTTACTACAAAACAAGGATCTTATGAATGAAATTTTCTTATAATTTTCTTATAGAAATTTTAGAAATTCTCAAATAATTATACAAGTAATTTAACCAATGAGCTTAGAAGAATAAAGAATATCTTCATCTCTCTTGGGATCGTATGAACCAAAACTAATATTTCATAGCATTAGATTTCATTTATCAAGTCTTCACAAGACTGCTACAACAACAACAAGTCTTTATCCACTAAGTGGGGTCGGCTACATGAATCTTTTTTCTCCACTGTGTCCTATTGAGTATCATATTTTCATTTAATCCTAATAAGTTAAGATCATTTTTATATAATATGCCCAAATCTTTATAAGTCTGCCTCTACCTTTCTTACCGTAAGTCAAATCCGAAACATCTACTCTCCTAATAGGGTCATCATAAGACCGCTATAAGAAAAGAAATAAAATTTACCCATCCAATCAGCGGTGTGTTGAATGTCATAGAAAAGCATATTTATCCTTGGAACTAATACAAGCCTTCACTTTCTATTTATGCTACCTTAATTACAGTTAAGTACAGCAAAAAAAAAGAAAGCGCCAACGTGGAAGTCCAATTGTGCAGCTTTTCAATTTGCTGGGGCTTCATTTTGGGTAGTCGCATTAGAAATGCACTTTAAACTAATATAAAGTGTGGCCAATAAGTTTTTAAGGGAAAATTAAAATGAAGTTTATTTCACCATCTTTACTTCAAAACAATCACCAAAAAGTTGTTTTGCAAGTGAAAACTTCATTTTTACAATGTTCACAACAACTTTTCAGCAAACCAAGCAGCCCCTGAATACAATTCCAGTCCTCTAAGAAGGATTAGTATAAGTAGCTTGGTCCATTCAGTTTCCATGAGTGGATTTAAGCTCGCAGGCTAAATACACTAGTGGGGACTAGTCTAAGAGATTCATTTCAAATACATCAATAAATTCATTGTGAGAGTGCTTATAACAGATCTTCAGCGATCTGTCACAGGGCTTGGGCTAGTCCTATTCAGCAGTGCACATTAGTCCAATTTTCTAGGCCAAAATAAGTCAAGCTTAGCACAATCCAAACAACAAATTCATGAGTAGCTTTCATTGAATCCACTCATACAAACTAATCAAATCCAATCAAGCTAAATATTTTTTTCCAATAAACAACTTCATCAACTCAAAGAGACACAAGTGCTCGATCAAATCAAACCAAAGCTTCAAAAAAGCCAAAAAAAAAAAACTACCTTTGGCTAATCTAACAAAGAAAGGACATCGGATTCCCGGAAAAAGACCTCAGAAATCCCTCAAGGTTAAACTTTAAATCTCTTCGACCATTATCATAGCAATCAAAAATAGGATAACGAAAGGAAAAGAGAAGAAGACCAAAACCTTCCCCATACCGTTTACAAACAAAAAACGAAGATTGATCTCCGAGACCGTTTTCAGTAAACCGGCACTTGCTGCAGCTAAGGTGGATAACCAATTAGAGAAAAAGGGATGGAGAAAGTATCCACCATTGAATCTATAGAAAAAAAGGTTAGCAATAGCATGGCAAAGCGGTGACCTTACCTCCATATTGCTAAAAACGACAAACACGTAAATCCCCCCGCGTCTTATAAAATAATTGCCAGATCATTGCGAATGCTTCCAACGATATTACATTGGTAAAAGCTTAGGGCAAAAACAGATGGATTAACTCTTTGTGATAATTGGAGAGAATGGTACAAAATTACTTCAGTGAAACTATTCTTACCAGTAGGTGGCGGATTAAAGTTGCAGCGCTAGTGGAAGACCGGTAAAGGTTGGGAAATGATAGCAGCTCGTGGGCGTCAAACGCGGAGCAGAACTGAACGACTACGGGACTTCAAGCCCGCAAATTTACTTGGCTCCGAAGGCGCGCATATGCACGGAAGTTGTACGTGCGTACTCCACTTTTATACTTTTATGTGCTAGCTGAGTCTTTATTTTGAGATTATTGAGTGAAATCTTACTTAGAAATTATTTTAAAATTATTTTAGAGTTATTTTGAATTATTGAAAAAAAACTCATATATTACACTTCAATAATCTTGAAATAACATCGCAGAGATTATTTCGTAATTATTGAAGTGTAATATAGGGTTTCTCTTCAATAACACCGAAATAACCTCCACGATTCGGGGTTATTGAAGTGGAATATATGGAAATAATCTCAAAATAGTATCTGCAATGTTATTTCGAGGTTATTGAAGTGGAATATATAGGTTTCTATTCAATTACCCTGAAATAACATCTGCGGTTCCACTTCAATAACCAAAAAATAATCTTCGCGATGTAGCACGCGTGACAGCATATTATTAGCACGTAGAGCTACATCCGGAGTCCAAACTAAAATTTTTTCCCATATCCATACAGTGTTATCAATATCTTAATTTTCTTATTTATTATTTAAGATATAGAAGTTTATTATTTATATGGGTCATTTATATGCATCCCACGAAATCTTAGTATTTACTTATCTAACAATTAAATTTTACTTTTTATATTTATACCACCCAATCTTTCATATCAACTCAAGAATATTATCATTTTAATTTTGAAAATACGAAATACACATTTCATGCATAGAGAATGTGACATGTATGTAAAAATTATATGTTTGGACAATAGATCTGTAACTATATAAGATTGAGAGTTTATGCATGTAAATCTTCCTATATTTATTTATAACACCTCAAACTTATTAATAGATCAGTAATAATCATAATCTTCCATCCTCAACCCTTTTCTCTTTATCTAGTCCACACATCTCCCAATCTCATACATACTCTTCTCTCTAAGAGTATTTCTCCAATAGTCACAACATGGAACCCCCAAAGGGTGAGAATGCTTTCCACACAAAATCTTTTTAAATTGCAGGTGCAATGTGGAACTGAATACTTCTTAATTGGGAAATCAATATGATTCCAACCTCCCAACTCTTACTTTTGTTTGTCATTGATGTCTTCAATGGTAAATTCTCTTGAATTATTTTTATATTGAGTAAAGAGTCAAAATAGTCTCCGACTATTTTTATTTTATAGTTTTAGTACCACAATTTATAAAACTGTCGAAATAGTCTCCAAACTCTTTAAACTAGGGCAAAAATTTCCCCAATGAAAGGCTATTAGAACTCAATTCTAAAATATTATGAGAATATTTTTGCACTTCTATAAACTATGGGATTAAAACGACCGCATATAAATATTAGACTATTTTGGCACTCTACTCTTTTTTATATTAAAAATTGAGCAACATTTGTTAAAGTAAACTTCTCTAAGTTTGTAGTTTATGATAGTTTTATTTTGATTAGTCGTTGCTAGGGCCGAGAATCTAGCTCAAATTTTGTTAATCGCTCGAAAAATATTTCAAATTTAAGCTCGAATCGAAAAATATGAGTCAAGGCACAAGCTAAAGCATTGAATTGGATGGATCATATTGACATTTATATTATTAATTACCCATTTAATATAATGAGATGATGGATACATGAACTGTGGATGATTTACAAATGTCGTTAACCATATGATAAATTTAAAATATCATATCCTAGGCACCCGACCTTAACCGTGACCCTAGCCCATTCCATCATCTTCAAAAATCTTTAGCCCAGGCCCCTTAAGTGAAGAATCAAACCTTCTGTAGCCTCAGTCATGAGTTCAGTGGTCACTAGTGATACTGGTTTCATTGGTCATTGGCTCATTACTTGATCTCCTGCTCTCACTCCGATTTCACCTTATCTTTTTCTCTAATTAGTATTAAGTTTCTTGCATCATTTTCTTACTCTCGTATTTTTTATCTCATAGCCTCATTGGTTGGATCTCTAATTTATTTTGGTGAATATTTAAATGTTTTCATAGATTTACTATAATGTTATTTTTGTTAAAGCTCTCAGCTCAATGGACTATAATAGTATAGTTTTGCTAAGTAATGACGTAAATTTTTGAGATCCTTACTTATTTCTCTGAGAAAAATAATAGTTTTATAGATCAAAATTTGAGATATTGGTATTTCATTTGACTAGTAGTCGTCAAGTTAGTCACGTCGGTCTATTATGAGGATAAATGGGTCTTTTATTTATTTTTTTTTATATATTTTATGTTTTTTTATTTTCTATTTTGTATTATTTCAGATTTCTTGACTGCTTGGTGAGTTGTTGGTTAGGGCTGTCAAAACGGCTCGTTGTTCGCGAATAGCTCGTGTTCGGCTCGTTAAGAAACTCGTGTTTGGCTCGTTCGCCAAGTTAACAAGCTGAACACGAACAACACAAAAAAAATATTTTTTCGTTTGTGTTCGGCTCGTTTTGGCTCGAAATACTACTAATCAATTATATATATATTTTTTTTATGAGTAGTATTTTTTAAAAAAAATTAATTGACTACAAAACTACAAAGATTTATAATCAATTAAAAGTATTAATAAAGAACATAGAATNGTAGCTATTACAAATTTTTATTTTTTTTGAAAAGTCAGACCGCAGCCAGAAAGCTGCCACAACACCTAGACAGGTGTGCGGTGTGAAAACGCTGTTTTTAGCGTTTTGAAAATGCATAAGCTGTCAAAACACAATTTTACCCAAACAGGCTAGGTGCATTTTCAAAACGCCACCGCACCAAATAAGCTGCTTCAAACGGACCCTTAATTTAAACTAAGAAGGGCGAAATAGCTTTTCTTAAGTTTAGATGGGGCAAACCTTCANATAGCTATTACAAATTTTTATTTTTTTTGAAAAGTCAGACCGCGGCCAGAAAGCTGCCACAACACTTAGACAGGTGCGGTGTGAAAACGCTGTTTTTAGCGTTTTGAAAACGCATAAGCTGCCAAAACACAACTTTACCCAAACAGGCTAGGTACATTTTCAAAACGCCACCGCACCAAATAAGCTGCCTCAAACGGACCCTTAATTTAAACTAAGAAGGGCGAAATAGCTTTTCTTAAGTTTAGATGGGGCAAACCTTCATATTATACATTACCGGATTGAACTTTTCTCAAATCTAACAGGGAAAGAGTCATCCTCAACATCCTTGGGTCCACCCTAAGTGCAAGGGATAATTATCCCAGTTTCATGTAAATTTTTTAAAACTGCACTTAGTTTAACAATGATATACAAATTTNCAAACCTTCATATTATACATTACCGGATTGAACTTTTCTCAAATCTAACAGGGAAAGAGTCATCCTCAACATCCTTGGGTCCACCAAGGGATAATTATCCCAGTTTCATGTAAATTTTTTAAAACTGCACTTAGTTTAACAATGATATACAAATTTGAGTGTATGATAGTAAGAAATTCATTAATATTTAATTGAGCATGATAGAATCAATGAAATGGATGTGATGAAAAATTAGAAATAATAAATTAATGAATGGTAAAAGAAGTATCTATTGAAGATAAGGTAATTGAAAATAAATTTCGGAAATTTTGAAATGTATAATAAATGGGAGAAACTGCACGATAAGGGATTAATTCCAAAATTGCCTTTGATTNATTATATTAGATGAATGGTAAAAGAAGTATCTATTGAAGATAAGGTAATTGAAAATAAATTTTGGAAATTTTGAAATGTATAATAAATGGGAGAAACTGCACGATAAGGGATTAATTCCAAAATTGCCTTTGATTATTTGTATGTAACCGATTTATTTCAAGAGTATCACATTTTCTTATTTAGTCTCTTAATTATACATAATTAATCACAAATGGTTCCTCAGACGGAAACTTGATGAAATTTGAGACATGAAATTGATTCTAATTTAGTCCATGGGCTATACAAATTTGATCCCAATTTAATCCTTGAGGAATCATTTGGGATAAACTGTATAATAAGGTACTAATCTAAAATAATTTGATACTATGACTTACTTAACCGCATATGAATAGTTGGGCGTTATTTCGAGTTTATCCTTGTGCATAAATTACTAGCAGTGATTATGAAGGACAAGTTGTGGGCCTTCAATTACATGTTTATAAATTGTTTAAAATGATTTTTGAAGCTATTTGATGCTTAGGTAGCATTCAAAACGAATGAATGAAAGATGTGGATTTATAAAGTTTTCCCCAAGTATTTGTTACAAAGCTAATGATGATGATGAACAATAGTTCTTGTAGCTTTAACAACTCTTTATCGTTTAGTTTCCCATGTTTACCCTTAGACAATGTGTCTCTTGATTATTTAATGATTCTTACATTTTTATTTATAGCATGTAANCATGTTTACCCTTAGACAATGTGTCTCTTGATTATTTAATGATTCTTACATTTTTATTTATAGCATGTAATAACTGAAAAATAAATACATAATAAATCAAATAATAATAATAATTAAGTAGGCCATTTCTATGGGTTTGTTTTAGGAGTCAATAAAGTTATTCTTTCATTCAAATGGAACGAGAGGGAAAGTGAGAGAGGAAAAAAAATCAGAAGAGGAAGATAGGGAAGAAAGGAAATCAGCGCATATGTGTTTGGAATGCGACACCGTGCCCTACCTAAAGTCGACATCGCCGTTTGCTGTGAGTTTGTCTGGGATTGTCGAAGCAGGCGTTGTGTTGTGTCGGTGTGCGTGAAGGAGAGTGGCTTGCCATGCAATTTGAAACCAAGCCGCTCATGCAGGAGAGGCGTGGGTTCAGGTAACGGTACGTCACTCTCCGTCGAAGCCAGGGAAGAATCGGATAATTTTTAATATGCGTGCAACACCACCGTCGAGCTGAGGAAAGCGATACGAAGCTGCCCTTCTTGTGCGAGGGAGATTGCCTAGACCTTGCCAACTCAATCAAAGAGGCAAAAGGAAGGAGAAGGAGACAGTGTCATGTGTGTGCGGTGTTGGAGTCGAGCTACACTCGGAAGAGGAGCTCGATCCCTTTCAGAGAAGAAGAAGTTCACTTGATGCTGGAAGAGGGAGGCTCGTGCGTGCTTGTAGGGTTGTCAACCAAAACATAACCGGTGAGTTTAAGATTTTAATTAAGATATTTAATCAAATCACACACACATACACTCACATATGTATGAGTGTGTGTTTAATTCAATATTGTTAATGAAAAATTTTATTGAAATCAAGACAAATAAATAGAAATTTCGGTTTTAGAAGGAAAAGAAGACGGTGGAGCGTGCGAGTGAGGGGGGAAATCGATCTGAGGAATACAAGTAAATGTTAATGTTTTTATTGTTATTAGAACAAATGATATAATTATTTAAATTAATGTTGTTAAATTTTATTCAATTGGAAAGTGCGAAAGAAAACTGATAAACTCTTGAGATTTGAGGAAAGCAAATAATTTTAAAGTAAAAACATGTTAGCGCTTTAACTAATAGAATTCTTACATAGTTAAATTACTTTCGATTATTAAATATTACTTTAGGAAATTTATAAGTTTTAATTAGGTACGTTGATTTAAAGGTGCAATGAGAGTTAATTGAAGAATAAGAAAAGAGGAATCCAAGAGAAAGAGAAAGACATTCAAGTTTTAGATGAGTAATTATTCTTTAAATATATTAAATTAAGATGTTATTTAATAAACAACTACATTATTACTTTAGAGAATGCTTTTATAATCAGAGGTATGTTGTGAACTAAAGAATTCTGAAATGAATGAAGTGAAAATGAAAAATGGAATGATGGTTTCAATAACCTTAAATGAAAGTAATTAAAAGAAGTGAAATGCAAAGACTTAATCAATAAGGATTATCTTCAAAAGGTACTGTCAGAGGATGTCATTACCCATACACGATAAAAGAAATGAAAATAGTAAAAGTGTACCTTCAGGTGCAAAATTTGAGCATATCTACAGGTATAATTTTGATAATACTTTTGGATATGATGTTAATCCTGATATGACACCTAAAGAGGATCAAAAGGGTAAATATTTAAATTTAAACGGGGAGGGCTAAATTTAAAATGAAAGCTTAATTTTATAAATAATGAAATAAATCTCTTTGGGTCATTCATATATAACATTTGCTTATGAATTTAATGCATTTTAAAATTATAATTACTCACTAAGTCATGAAAATATATTTTTTTTATTATAATTATTTTTTTAGGAACAAAATTATAGATTGATATGTCTAACATGATTGATTTAATTTACAGTATGACTACTACTGATAGGTATTATGATTGCAATTTATTTGTATTATTTTTTTTCTGGGTGGTGATATACTGTTATATGTTGGTTTGAGATATTTTCTATATGATATATTTTGTGGATTCTTATTGGCTCTTTTATATTTCGAAAATTTTTAAAAATTTATGAAAAACAAATTAAATCTATTGGAGTGCATTTCTTTGGTTAACTCTAACCTATAAGTATGGTTGGTGATAAAAGTGATATCTGAACAATTAGATTGGATCATGAAGATGATTAAATTATTTTGTAAGGATTATTAACAAATGATTAAATTGTGTCAAATTGTAATATTTCTTATGTTATTTTAGAAATATGATTAATCAAGGGGAATGAGTCAGAAATGATGTAATAGAAATTGATATACCTCAACAGATTCCATGAACACAAATATTTTTGTTGAGATTACAACTGTAGTTACTCAAATGACTAAAAACTTTCAGATTCAGGTCATTTTTAGTGGGGGAGGCCAGATGAATAAGTACCTAAAGCTATTTCAGGATAAAAGATTAGCTTTATTTTCTAGAGAAGGAAGTCTGATGTATGCTTAAAACTTGTTGTTGAATGTGGAAAAGATCTTAGATGAGTTTTCTTGTCCTCCAGAGAGGAGGATTACTTTGGCCACTTTTGCATCGGAGAGAGAAGCAAAGAGATGGCAACGAGGATAATTGGGGAGAAAATTGGGGTTAGAGCCAACCACTTAGTGCAATAGGATGAATTTGTGGCAACTTTTAGAAACTCGTTCGTACAACTGTTAGTCAGGAAACAAATGCAAGATACATCTATTCGGTTAGTACATGATGATTGTTCAAATAATGCAGTAAGAGGCAGAATTCACTATGCTTTCAAGGTATGTCTTCTAGTTGATTCCAAATACAGAGGAGTGCCAAATGATTGTCTTGGCTGAAGGATATTATTAGAAAACCATTTATTCCTCGGGATTGATGATTATACTATTTTGGTGGAGAGGTCTAAGATCATTGAGTTGGATTTAGAAGCTACCCAGAGGGGGACTTTCAGAAGATATTAAATTCACAACGATCCAGGTTTTCTCGGGGCTCTTAGGGTAGACATACCTTCTAGTTAGGAAAAACAGAAGCTAAGAAGGCCAAATCCAGCAGTGTTGACACTCAAAATGAAACTAAGTAGTGTGACAAGTGTGGTAGGTCTTATAAGAGTGAGTGTCTTTCTGGATCCAATATTTGTTTTTGGTTCCACCAATCAGAATATATGGTGAGAAATTATCATGAATTGGGATAAAAGGATCTAACAAATTCTAGGGCAATATTGCGCCACCTTCTTGGAGGCTTTGACAAGTTGAGAGCAATTGACTCTTCACGATCAGTGCCAAATTCTGGCCAGCCCCAACATAATGTCCATCCCAGAGTTTATGCACTTTCGCAGAAGGAAGTTAATGACTCCCCTGAAATTATCACATGCATATTTTACTTTTAAGAAATTTTAACCCAATTTGTTCTAAATCATAATAAAATTTATGTTATGTCATGTTATTCATAACACATATATTAATAAGGGGGCGTTTATTTCGACAGTGGCTGTAGAAAAACTAGTTTCAAAAGTTGTTGAAAATTCGATGTTCCGAAACTGATGTTTCAGAAGCAGGTGGTCTGTTTAAAAAACAGAATTCTGAAAGTGTTGCATGTTGACAAAATGACTATAATAACCCTCAATATATAAACACAGTTCAGTTTAAACTGTTTAAAAGACAGTTTTGAAAGTGTTGTCTGTTGAATAAATCCAAGGACAATTTACCAAATTCTTTTCACTCACAACGCCATAAAATAAATTAAGGTGAAAATTAACTGAATCATAAGAAATTATCAAATCATGTCTTCAAACAACAACATTATAAAGAAGAAATTGCGATAAATCAAGCGGTCTCAGTTATTGGGTTGCTCAATTAAAGTCTTAAACTCAACTAAAAATACAAGTTTGCTTAAAAAATAAAAACTAACACAATACAGTTTATTTATCAAAATACATAAACATTATTAAACAATAAAAACAACGCTACAATCAATAAATCAAACAAAAAGTCTTAACAAAAAAAAACTTAAAATTTTTTACATCATTTTTCACCGTATCATCAAAGACATATATCTTTTCATCGGCTCGCTCATGTATGGCATCTCTCGATTTATAAACACAATGTAAAAATTTGATATCTATTTGTTAAATTTTTTGGACATCCGTAAAATTTTTCCTGCATTGTCACCTTTTTGAGTAGTGAAAATAACACAATAGATTCCAATCACAAAAAATTGGTCGATGCTTGATCCCCCTAAAGCCTGTCGAATTGCTCGAGCTCATTTTTGATTGCATAATCCAATACATAAAAAAACAAGGGAAATTTACATACCTAGAACATAGTTGTTATGTATTTACAAATCTCAAAACCAAACTTTCATATTTACATAAACAAAGCAGTGGGATGGGTACCACACATGTCAAAGCAGTGTCCAAATAGCCCACAGTAAACAACATTATCATAGATATTAAAGTAGCACATCTGATAGCATTGCCCGTTCACGTGAAATAGCACAAATGCAGGTCACAACATACAAGTGCGGGTTACAGCATACAAGAGTAGGTTACAACAGTCAGAGTGCAGGTTACGGCAAAAATACCATTGGATGTCAATAAGGATAACTCAAAACTAACCAATTGAAAGCATACAACTGCACGATACAGCAATCAGAGTTGCTGTCATCCAATGCACGCACACCGTACAATTCAGAGTTGCAAGTGCAAGTTACAACAAACTTTGGGTGTTAAACATGTAAATACATAGAGATTGTGTAGTATGCATGTAAATCTGAATATGTTCTCAGGGGATGAATAATCTGCCGAGTTATAAATTTCAAACATATAATTTCCTTGATGAGTATAATAACAGATTCAAACAAAAGAGTTATAATAAGAAAATCTCAGTGGTCAGAGTAATTACATGGAGATGAATAATCTACAATTAGAAGAAAGCAATGGACCCATAATGCAGGGATCGTGGTAGAAACACGTGTACTTAGCATATAGAAATGACCATCCAAAAGAACTCATTGGATCAAATGACTCATCATAACTTTCTAAAAAAACTAACACTTGAATAAAGAGACAAGTAACAAAATCTAAAAGAGGCACAGAGCCAAATCCATTTTAGAAGAGAATAAGTTATATCGAATTGTAAGTTAATGAAGCCATCAAATGAATACTGAACAGACGAAAACTCCCTACTTACGTCTCGATGAAGACAACTCCAAAAGCGGCACAAGAATTTCTTCCACATTCACCATGCAAAACGTTTCATATCACAAAAAAATGTACCACAAATTGATGTCTGTACGACTGAATTGAATGGTATGTGCGTAAATTCAGTAAAAAAAACAAGCGTATGAGATGCATTGCTTCCACATTCACAAATCAACTCGGTATCTGAAGACATACCACTTCAATGCAATAGATATCTGAATACACAACACTTCTCAATTTAAGTCTCGGCTCTTGATATGTAAATGCATAAGAATAAGTGCTAAAATGGTTCAATGAAATCCTCAATGGCAATAAATGATGGACTATAATTCAATGCAATAGATATCAGCTTAACTAAAACAGTTTAATAATAAAGATGGTAGATCATTAAAGTCAGCCAACAGATGCTTTGCCCAATCAAATCTTACAACAGTTGCTCCCTTGTTGTTNCAGCCAAATCCATTTTAGAAGAGACTAAGTTATATCGAATTGTAAGTTAATAAAGCCATCAAATGAGTACTGAACAGACGACAACTCCCTACTTACGTCTCGATGAAGACAACTCCAAAAGCGGCACAAGAATTTCTTCCACAATCACCATGCAAAACGTTTCATATCACAAAAAAATGTACCACAAATTGATGTCTGTACGACTGAATTGAATGGTATGTGCGTAAATTCAGTAAAAAAAACAAGCGTATGAGATGCATTGCTTCCACATTCACAAATCAACTCGGTATCTGAAGACATACCACTTCAATGCAATAGATATCTGGATACACAACACTCCTCAATTTAAGTCTCGGCTCTTGATATGTAAATGCATAAGAATAAGTGCTAAAATAGTTCAATGAAATCCTCAATGGCAATAAATGGACTATAATTCAATGCAATAGATATCAGCTTAACTAAAACAGTTTAATAATAAAGTTGGTAGATCATTAAAGTCAGCCAACAGATGCTTTGCCCAATCAAATCTTACAACAGTTGCTCCCTTGTTGTTATATTAAAAATAAAATTCAGCCGACAGATGCTTCCTCCCGAACCAAAGTGAATGAAATTGTCCGCTTTTTTACCAAAAAAAAAACCCAGCAAGAATAGAAGTACACACCATAAAGTTGCATATCTAACACCTTCAATAGATATTAGCTTAACCAAAAAATAGTGCTTCCTACAACTTTCAGTAACATTTCCAGTAGAGACCAAACACCTANACCCAGCAAGAATAGAAGTAAACACCATAAAGTTGCATATCTAACACCTTCAATGGATATTAGCTTAACCAAAAAATAGTGCTTCCTACAACTTTCAGTAACATTTCCAGTAGAGACCAAACACCTAAGTCTACAGCAAAAGTAAAATACACCGCCGCGTATCTAATTTATCATGATAGCAGCTTCTCCTTGGAACAACCTGTATTATCAAACACGCAAAATTAGTTGACAGTAGAAGACGTCTTCTCCTTGGAGTGCCAAAATGCAATTATAGCACCAATTAAAAGCTATTATGATAATAGAAAGCATCTTCTTCTTTCACAAGTGGTGCATTTTTTCAGAAATCAATGCCTTCTATTCCTTTCAGTAATCAAAGGATCATTTACAGACATNCCAAAATTAGTTGACAGTAGAAGACGTCTTCTCCCTGGAGTGCCAAAATGCAATAATAGCACCAATTAAAAGCTATTATGATAATAGAAAGCATCTTCTTCTTTAACAAGTGGTGCATTTTTTCAGAAATCAATGCCTTCTATTCCTTTCAGTAATCAAAGGATCATTTACAGACATATCCACCCAATTTTTATGTATTTAAATATAAAAATATTGCATGTTGATTTTTTCATCTACACCGCTCAAAACTTTCATATCACATCAAAATTATGGGTCTGGGGCACCCATTCCTATTATTCCGCAACCACGTTCAGAGTCATTCACTACTTCAGCCACCGTTCGTAGGTCAGTCAGGAGCAGACGTTCGCCACAACGTTACTCAACAACTTTGAAGTACATTTTGCTAACAGACAGTGGGGAACCACAAAGTTATGAAGAAACCTTAGAAAATGAATATTCTAGCAACTGGGAACTGGCCGTGAAGGAGGAGATGAATTTCCTGCTAGGAAATCAGACATGGGAACTGACAGAACTTTCACCAGGGAAGAAGACATTGCACAACAAGTGGGTGTACTGGGTGAAGACTGAGCTTGATGACAGTAAAAGGTACAAGATCAGACTTGTTGCAAAAGGCTTTCAACAAAAGCAGGGTATTGATTACTCTGAGATCTTTTCTCCTGTGGTAAAACTCACAACCATTAGGATGGTACTAGCTATGGTTGCTACTGAAGATCTATTCCTGTGGCAATTAAATGTGAAGACAGCTTTTCTTTATGGAGACCTTGAAGAAGACATCTATATCCACCAGCCTGAAGGGTTTGTGGTACAAGGAAAAGAAGATTCAGTTTGCAGACTGAAGAAGAATTTGTATGGCCTGAAGCAAGCTCCCAGACAGTGGTACAAGAAGTTTGATAAATTCATATTCAATGCAGGGTACAGCAGATGTCAGACATATCACTGTTGCTATGCAGGTATTTTGATAATTACTATATCATCTTGTTGTTGTATGTGGATGATATGCTCATTGCAAGGGCCAATATTGATGAGATAAATAATCTTAAGAAGCAGATGTCAGAACACTTTGCAATGAATGATTTGAGAGCTGCAAATCAAATGCTTGGCTTGAGGATTGTCAGAGATCGAGTCAAGGGTACGTTGAGGCTTTCACAGACTGAATATGTGAAAAAGGTGCTTAGCAGGTTCAACATGGAGAAGGCCAAGCCAGTTGGCACACCCTTGGGCAGTCACTTCAGACTCAGTAAAAATCAGTCTTCCAAGACAGAGGAGGAACAAGACTACATGAGTAAAATTCCTAACGCTTCAACTATTGGTTCACTTATGTATACTATGGTCTGCACCATACCGGATATTGTCCATGCAGTGAGAGTTGTGAGCAGATACATGAGTAATCCAAGGAAAAAATATTGGGAAGCTGTGAAGTGGATTTNCATTTGACAGATGATCAAATTTTGATTTCTCATATGCTAGGCCCCGTGATGAGAGTCTGCATCATGTGCCTAAATATTCGATAACCCAACGCTATTGCAGATCGAACCTGTGACCTGAGGGGACTTACAGTGAACCCCGTCAACGAACAGGCCATGGCTTGCGGCATATATGTATATACATATGTATATGTGTATATGTCTATATATATATATATATATANACGTCATATTCCTAGTCAGAAATCTAGCATTTCAATCCAGAACCAAACACAGTCAGATCAGGTATCACTTTATTTGATCATTGTTAGATGACGGACAGTTACTACTTAAAAAAATTTGTGGAAGCAAAAACCCTGCTGATATGTTGACCAAGGGTGTTAACTTGAAAAGCTGAAGTTGTGTTCGACTTCAGTTGGTCTTCTAGCTTGAAGACAGGGTCTTGAGTTGCAGAGGTGGAGGATATCACGTTGAAGAAAGGGGCGACGCCGCCAGTTACTGATGCAATCAATGGGTGATATATTCAGTGTNAAGCCCCATGATGAGAGTCCGCGTCATGTGCCTAAATATTCGATAACCCAGCGCTACTGGGGATCGAACCTATGACCTGAGGGGACTTACAGTGAACCCCGTCAACGAACAGGCCACGACTTGCGGCATATATGTATATACATATGTATATGTGTATATGTATATATATATATATATGTGTGTGTGTCTGTTCTCGTTGTAGTCTTCTAAGAATTTGTTTTCTACAAGCACATTTTCAAAATATTGTAGCCAACCCAAACAGAACTGTAGTCACTGAAGCCACGAGAGTAGTTCTGTATGGTGGAGTCTATGATGACACTCGCAAAAGTTGGCTCTCCAATAGATTGGTCTCCCTCCTTTGGTTGTGTGATCTAGGAGAGCCAAATCGTCTTCTGTTAAAACATTTCGAGTGCTAGGAGAATCATCTTTGTATTTTATAGGAGGTTCATGATTAATTCATAGGCCAGTCTTACTATGAGGTCTGAAAAGCTCAATACACACAAAAATTTTAAGTTTTTGTATTTATTTGTCAACTATGTGTCCAAGATCTATGTATTTTTTCTAGTCATTGCCCATATTAACTCTAAAAACTCGGGTTTTATTGTGACATTTTTAAATTTTCTTCCCATGTCTTAGTAGTTTCATGGAAGGAGCAAAAGAAACAGGGAACTCTCAACTTGTCTCTTTATATTGAGCTACTAACTTGCCCAAGAGGCTCACATAGTCACTTAATCAACAATGTTGTTTGCCCCAAGTACATGACAACTTGTCTAGAGTACTTGTCTGCTGATTAGAAGTTCTTGCCCGAAGAACTTATCAGGAATACTAGCCCTCAACCTAAAAATCGCCTGAAATTCCAAACTTGTATCCAATTATAAGCCTAATTCGCTTCCTATATAGCTACTCACACCAAGTTCAATTTATCTATCCATGTAATCATACTGTGTAACCAATCTTTATAACAAGGGCTTTATTCTCATCCATGTAGAAGGTTAGTGCTTGAGCTTGAGGTTTATGTAATCTTATATTTTGAGCAGAAATGCTTTCAGAATGTCGATGTTTTGAACTTTAGCTATCTATTGCAGTAAAACAATTTCTTTTTTTTTGACAGATTCTATACTATTATTGTAAACTTGTTATTTCTCTTAAAGAGAGCATTTTAGTAGTTCCATTGCCTTTCATACTTTCTGCAGGTTCAAATAAACTTTGTGAACAATTTACTGAAACTCTAGACTTGGGGTAGCTGAAATTGTAGAATATCTCAAGGGCCTTCTTTACACGTTGCTGACAACGATAAGTGATAAGAGGGAGAGTCGAGAGAATCAATTTTCCCCCGACAAGCATGCTTTTGTGAAATAATTTTTAGGATTATTTTTGCACTATATAATAAGGGTGGGTTTTCATGCATACCACCATTTTTCTTTTTTGCATTTACACATGTAGCACCTAACTTTTAGTATTTATTTAACACTTAAATTTTTATCATCACGTCAAGGGTACTTTTCATACCAACTTTTTGCAAAGTAAATTATATCTTTAATTTTTTGTGGATTTGTTCAAATGTGATTATATAAATATATGTAAATAATAGGTGTTATGATTGTTTCTAAAGCTCTTGTTGGTAAATCTCTGTGGAATGCTGGGTAGTAAATAAATTTTCTGTGGCTTTTCATGTATTCCCCAATAAATTTACAATCAGTACTTGAATCTGNATAGACATATACTCATATACATATGTATATATATGTTTCTATCTGTGTGTGTATGTGCGCGCGCACGCGCACAAGTGTGTGTGCGCGTGTGTGTGTGCATGTGCGCGTGTGTGCGTGTGTGTAGCCACCCCTAACAAGAACTGTAGTCACTAAAGCCACGAGAGTAGTTCTGTATGGTGGAGTCTATGAAGACACTCTCAAAAGTTGGCTCTCCAATAGATTGGTCTCCCTCCTTTGGTTGTGTGATCTTGGAGAGCCAAATCGTCTTCTGTTAAAACATTTCGAGTGCTAGGAGAACCATCTTCGTATTTTATAGGAGGTTCATGATTAATTCAGAGGCCAGTCTTACTATGAGGTCTGAAAAGCTCAATACACACAAAAATTTTAAGTGTTTGTATGTAATTGTCAACTATGTGTCCAAGATCTATGTATTTTTTGTAGCCCAATTAACTCTAAAAACAAGGGTTTTATTGTGACATTTTTAAATTTTCTTCCGATGTCTTAGTAGTTTCATGGAAGGAGCAAAAGAAACAGGGAACTCTCAACTTGTCTCTTTATATTGAGCTACTAACTTGCCCAAGAGGCTCACATAGTCACTCAATCAACAATGTTGTTTGCCCCAAGTACATGACAACTTGTTTAGAGTACTTGTCTGCTGATTAGAAGTTCTTGCCCGAAGAACTTATCAGGAATACTAGCCCTCAACCTAGAAATCGCCTGAAATTCCGAAGTTGTATCCAATTATAAGCCTAATTCGCTTCCTATATAGCTACTCACACCAAGTTCAGTTTATCTATCTATGTAATCAAACTGTGTAACCAATCTTTATAACAAGGGCTTTATTCTCATCTATAATTAGAAGGTTAGTGCTTGAGCTTGAGGTTTATGTAATCTTATATTTTGAGCAGAAATGCTTTCAGAATGTCGATGTTTTGAACTTTAGCTACTTATTGCAGTAAAACAATTTCTTTTTCTTTGACAGATTCTATACTACTATTGTAAACTTGTTATTCCTCTTAAAGAGAGCATTTAAGTAGTTCCATTGGCTTTTATACTTTCTGCAGGTTCAAATAAACTTTGTGAACTATTTACTGAAACTCTAGACTTGGGGGAGCTGAAATTGTAGAATCTCTCAAGGGCCTTCTTTACATGTTGCTGACAACGATGAGTGATAAGAGGGAGAGTCGAGAGAATCAATTTTCCCCCGAAAAGCATTCTTCTGTGAAATAATTTTTAGGATTATTTTTGCACTATATAATAAGGGTGGGTTTTCATGCATACCACCAATTTTTTTTTTGCATTTACACATTTAGCACCTAACTTTTAGTATTTATTTAACACTTAAATCTTTATCATAACGTCAAGGATACTTTTCATACCAACTTTTTGCAAAGTAAATTATATCTTTAATTTTTGTGGATTTGTTTTAATGTGATTATATAAATATATGTAAATAATAGGTGTTATAATTGTTTCTAAAGCTTTTGTTGGTAAATCTCTGTGGAATGTCTGGGTAGTAAATAAATTTTCTGTGGCTTTTNAAAAATCCAATATTATGGAAAAATAAAAACGGCCTACAAACAATATTTATCAATGCTGTACTTCAAATTTAAGATCTGAAATTTTGTTCTCTCATCAAATGCTTTCAGACATTTATCTTTTAAAATAATGATGAAAAATCTGAAATTTTTATTCTTTAAATTAAGTGTTGGATCAAAATGTTCCCCGTATAGATATATATGCGCGCGCGCGCGCACTCACACACATATAGATATATATACAGATATACATATAGATATATGTATAGATACGGATATATATACATGGAAATTCTCTATTCCTTAGCAACTGTTTATGGTTAGTTTCTCAAGGTTGATAGTCCTACGTTTGCTGTCACCAAACCATCCGTGGCTTTGTGTGTTAGTTGAGAGAGATATCACTCAACCAGCTTCGGATGAGGTGTGGATTGGAACCACTTACAACGGGTATTGGCAAAAGGTTGAAATATAACCACCTCCTTATTGCTCTCATTGTAATATGTTTGGCCACAGTTCTACTGTTTGCTATCATTTGCATCATCATCTAAGGTCGAATATCGCTAAAGATCAACCACCTACCATCCTTGCTGAGAAGGTGCAACCCAATCATCTACCCAACATCGCAGTTCCTGAAGAAGAACATCATACTACAGGTAAAGATCCAAAAGTGCTTATACCACTCAGTGTTATTGAAAAAGCTTGACTTACATGTCAAGACACACGAGAGTGCTCCTTTGATCCAATAAAATATCAGCTGGTACAACAATCTGTTATTTCTAATGTTCAACATCCTATGCATGTCCGACAAACTTTAGACCAATCCACTGATCAGGCGAGTCAATCTTCGGATGACAAATGACAGGACTATTCCAGAAGGAAGAAGAAGACTGGAGGCCGACTCGAGCTCGGGAACTTATTGGATGATACTTTGGTCACTACTGGCAATGACACTTATCTTACCAATTTATTAGCTGGCTCCATTCCTAGAATTATGGGCAAAGGCAAAGCAAAATTGGGTCGCTCTCTAGCTACCTGATGCTACGTATTTTGATTTTTTTTATTTTTTTTCTTTCTGTCTCTCATGTAATTTTCTGTATTTTCTCTCTTTTTAGAACATTTTGTGTGTGGTAGTTATCGTGGGGGAAGGGTGTCATGCTTGGGCCCTTCCGCACAATGTATATGTATCTTTATTTCTTTTTAATATTTTAGCCTTTGGGCTTTCTCAAAAAAAAAAATATATATATATAGATATATATATATATA
>JXCR01119217.1:761898-780428 GCA_002079205.1 Phalaenopsis hybrid cultivar
TCTCTCTCTCTCTCTCTCTCTCTCTCTCTCTCTCTCTCTCTCTCTCTATATAGGACTAAAAGTGATGATGTCATTCTGATGTCACAATGAGGTGGGCGCGCCTTCTACTTCAAAGGATATAATAAGCACCTCTAAAGAAATTAAAAATAAACGGAAAAAGGGTTTCTTTGGGCAGCTGGAACTTATTAAATAATCTATTGATAATTGCGATGACTATTATAAATTTTAATTTTTTTGAAAAAATCATACTGCTGTCAGAAAGTTCTCACCGGACCTATATAGGTGCGGTATGAGAACGCTGTTTTCGGAGTTTGAAAACGCATAAGCTGCCAAAACGCAGTTTACCCAAACAGATCAGGTGTGTTTTCAAAAGCCAGCGCACCAAATAAGCTGCCCCAAATGGACCCTAAGTCCTATTGATTTAAGAAAAAAACTTTTATATCCAAAAATTAAATTTAGCCGCATACTTTGAGCAATTTTTATTTATAAAAAAAGTTATTATAAGATTTTGAATGGCTTAAATTAAAAGATAAGGCAATTTGATTGTGAATATTTGAAATTTCAATGCATTCTAATAATAACATCAAGTAATTTCATTTCATTTAAAATACTTTAAATTGATTTTGTTAGTTATAGGATAAATTTAGAAGTATCTATTCGTCTTTAGAATGTAGTAAAATAATCTTGTTCGCATGGTGCTTGTGGTTGATAGGCGATGACAATATTTGATTGTTATCATGGTGGTAAGTAGCGGTGACAGTCAGGTTGAATAGCACGATAATGTGATAGGCGACAACTATTTTGTATCAGAGATAACTATTCTTAGAGCCTTAATTGATTTTTAAGAATAACATACTTAAAAAATCAATAAAAATTTCTGAAAACAAAGAAATAATAATAGCTATTAGAGTTGGGAATAGGGCTGTCAAAACGACTTGTTGTTCGCGAACAGCTCGTGTTCAGATCGTTAAGAAGTTCGTGTTTGGCTCGTTCACTAAGTTAACGAGCGAACACGAAAGAGCAATTACGAACGAACAAATTGGTCGTTCTTGTTCGGTTCGTTTTGGCTCGAAATACTACTAATCAATTATATATATATTTTTTTTTATGAGTACTATTTTTTAAAAAAGTTAATTGACTACAAAACTACAAAGATTTATAATCAATTAAAAGTATTAATAAAGAACATAGAATAAACATTATTAAATTAGATTCAAATGATGTTTTAAATCTTGTCTCAATCTTTAACATCTTATGAATACGCGATTAGGGTTGTCAAAATGACTATTTGTTCGTGAACGACTCGTGTTCGGCTCGCTAAGCAAATGAGCCGAACNGCCGAACACGAGCTTGGTCTGGGCTCGCTCGTGTTCGACTCGTTTACACCCCTATTGTTGGTGCATCTAGTGACTGACGTTTATGTATTTGTTATCTTGTTAGGAGGTTGGGCCTTGGTACTTGGCCTTGTGTGTTATTAGGCAGTTGCTAACAGTGTTAGCTTGAATTTTGGATGTTGAAAATTTAGATTTTGGAGTTAGCATAATGGCATTTTGACTTTTTGGCATTAATGCATGTTTTCTTGTATGTTTTTTATTATCTTTTTCTATTTCTTAGATCCTCTAAAGTATGTTTCAAAGTTTTTCAATTGATCAATAAGATAATAATACACATTTAAATTCATGCTTTCAAAGCATACTAAATTTTCATATAACTTTGGACGGAGTTCACTGTATCAGTTTGAGAAATTTTTGAACTCGAATTTAAGGAGTTTAATAGCTGATTGGTCATTTATATAAATTGGAGACCTTGTACTAGTTGGGGTGTTTTGTACTTGTGTTGTGTCATTATCAAGCTAAATGAGTTATTGTTTGTACTAGGTTATTATTGGATTAGTAGGTGTTTTTTGTTTTATATGTTTTAATTTTCTATTCTTTATTATGTATTTTTTATATTCTATTTTCTTGCATGTTGAGTCAAGCAATAAGCCAGATTGATTGGTGACTTTTGATTTGGCTTGAGCTAATAATGTTTGTTTAAATTTTTGTTTAACTGCTGGTGATGGTTGGTTTTATTTAGGTTCTTTGGTTAATAGTGTTAGCTAGTTGGTTTTTTATGGTTTGTGATTATTAGATGGCTGGTTTTCTCTAGGGTTTTATAGCTGATGATATTGGTTAATTGTTTTTTTTTTTTGTTTATGATTCTTGGTCGGATGGTTTTTTAAGAGGTTTTATAGTTGATAGTGTTGGTAGGTTGGTTTTTTTTTTTTTGTTTTTAACTCTTAGCCGTTTGGTTTTCTAGGGTTCTCTGTCTGATATTGTTGGTTAGTTAGCTTTTTCTACTTTTTAAATTTTGATTCTTACTTGTTTGGTTTTCTCTAGGGTTCTTGATCCACCTTAAAATAAACTATTTTTAGTGCATGTTTTATAAGTTTTTTATGTACATTTTTTATGATATTGCACTTTAAAGGAATGTATTTTACATCTTTTTTATTTCAGGTACATGGAATGGACACTTAGAGAAAATGAGAAAAAAATAGAGCAAAAAAGATGATTTTTGTGTGGCGCTATAGCGCCACCTCTTGGCTTCATAGCGCCACAGAAGGGCGAGAAGGGCGCTACAGCACCCCAGACTGCCATTATAGCGTCAGTAACTACCTTTCTAGAAGATACATCAAGTTTGGCCAAATTTTGGAGGGGTGTTTGAAGAAATCCTTGGTTATTTTCTATTTTCTATTTAATGAGAAAGATTTTGTCAAATTTAGAGACCTTTTCGAGCCTCAGAACTTCAATTAGGTGACAATAGTGAGTTAGGTTTTTCATATTTCGTGTTCAAGTGTAAGTGTGATTGTGTTTTAGTGTGAAGAAGTTTGGAGATTACTTAGAGGAACTCCAAAAGTTCACTTGGGAAGAAGACATAAGGTACTTTGTATTTTTGTTTGATTTTTTTTTGTAAGACTTGGATTTCAATATAATTTTTTTTTTGTTTAATCTCCATGAATTTTGAGTAATTCCCTTTCTTTCTTCTTGCATATAGGACTTATTCTTGCCGGATGAAGATTTCTTTTTACTCTTAAAAATTGTGATGATATTTTCACTGAAACTTCTTTTACTTTGGAAATTGGCCACTTGTGAGGTTAAAATTCGTTGAAAAACATATTGACCTGGGAGGGCTACGATTTCACCCAACTAGTAGATACCACAGTTCATTCTGGATAGAGTCATTGGGATCACCTAAGGAGGAGTGCAAATAAATAGGGAGACAAGTTTTGATGGGTGTAGAATTGGTTAGATCTAGAGTGATAGACTATATTCTTATCAGTATAGCATAAGGTTCAGTATCCTGATGCTGGGATTCGGTCATTACGATGGCATAAGCTAGGGGCGTCTAGAAGTGAGAGGCTAGATAGCAAAGATGTTGAGTCAAGATGTTAAGAAATCGACCTTAAGTTAGCTAAGTTCTTTACAAGTACCGGGATGGGGTAAAAAATAAGGTATGCTTCTATTTATCATAATACCTCAATTTTGTTTTAAATCATTAGAATCTGATCTCAAGATGAGAATATAATTGTGTAAAATTTATATAAGTTTGACTCCGCTATATAACAGTGTCAAAAGCTTGATGCAATATTTATTATTAAGAAATTTAAGCAATTAATGATGGGATTCTACGCAAGTACACGTATCATTATCCAGTAATAAAAAACTTTTTATTTAAGCCTCAAATATCGATCCCACGGGGAAAGTTTAAATTTGAAATGATAACCTTACTAGGAAATTCACAGAAAGTGAAACGAAATTATTGTCACTAATTTCGAATCCTGAGATATTATCAAAACTAAATTATTTCATTATTAGCAAAATTAAAGAGCGAAGTTTAAAAAGTAACTACTAAATTATTAAACTATGTTTATGTGAAGAAGATCTCTTATGTGAAAAAGCATTTTTCCCACTACAATGAGATTTTGGTGAAATGAGATGAGATAAATGGTTTTAAAATGTATTGTGCAAAATAAGAGCAATTTTAATTCTCTACCCTGATACAGTGTTATAGAAAATCATTAGTTAATCTCAGGTTTAGTCTCTAAATCCGCGGCTAGGCTATGAGGATACTGGCTCCCACTCCATAGCTCTCACTTCCCTTCACCTGAAGGCTAACTCTCACTTTAGTTTTTAAACACTAAGACCGAATTGGAAGTTTTAGTCTATCACCCTAAAATCTTCAATTCTACACCCAACAACGTATATTTCCCTATTTACTTCGAGTTCTAAAAATCAACAACCTGCAAGAAAACATCAAAATACCTTCCATTAAAGCGTAATATCACAAAAAATGAGTATAAAATATGGGTCTAAAAATGCATATATTTTTTGTGTATCAAAATCCCCCAAACTTAATATCCTCAAGTAACTCCTATACTACATAAAAAAATATAACTTATGGTAAAGAATTTAACTTCTAGATATCCATATTTTAGTCTACTAAACATAATAAGCATGACTTAAGAAAAATTAAAAATAACTCCAGTTAATATTATAGGTATAAGAATATTCAGCTGTCAAGTTTAAGATTTCTAATTCTCTATTCTTTTCAAGAAAAAATGCAAATTGTCATATTAAAGTTACTTAGAATATCCATATGAAAAAGAACTTCATAAAACTTTATTAGTAAATAAACTAATATTCAAATAAAATTTTAGAAAATTAGTCAAGTCTATGATGATTTGTCGGTATCATTCTTCCAGAAATAAAATAGTGACAGCCTTAGATACTACATTAAGCATAGAAAGAGAAAAGTTTACCTTAACACCATTCTTGACTTTCCAAGTTCCTCTTCCATCAGTAAGAAAAAAAATAACTTCATCCAAGGCCTTATTCGTAGCAGAAAACAATTTATACTGGCAACTGTAAATATCTTTCAACTGATAAAACTCATTATTTTTACTTGGAGAAAATTCCACCATTTTCTCACAAACAAAAACCAAATCTTCAGAAGCCTTCATAAAATTGGCGTAGAATTCCATCACCATACCAATAATCGCATCAGCAGTAAAATAACAAAAATTTTCCCACTGTCGAGCATTGATCAGTCGCTCGACTTCTCCACCCGGATTTTTAAAACCACGATCCAGATACACTTTTTTTATTTTTAAGTAGACTATTGAATCGAGTAGTAGCCCTGAAGCTGACAATTTTTTGTTCATCATAATCTACTTTTCTTTTTTTCTTTGCTCGTTCTAGAGGCTATGATAAATCTAACAAAATTTAATAAAAATCCAAATAAATTTCCAAAATTTTGAAAATCACAATGTAAAACTCTTTAAACTTAAATCTACTAAGTAAGAGTTATTCAACAAAGGATTTTCTCAAAATCTCTTAAAGCATTCCAAATTTTTTCGGATCTCGGCAATTTGAGATAAATCTTTGGTGAAAATCTAAAATTTTTAGTTTAAAGTGTAACTCTTACCTAGAGAAGATGAAATCTGAAGCTCCTTTGCCTTAAAATTGCCCCAAATTCGAGCAAATGCGAGATCTAGATGCAAAAACTGGAGGTTGAAGGTGACTCAAAGGGTATAAATAGCGTTTCACTGTGCAAATCGCGAACTTTAGGGCGTTTAGGGTGTTCTCGGGTAAAGGGCGTCGTCGACGTCCATGCCAGCGCTGTTAGTGCTGAAGACCTAAAAATTCCATTTTTCAAATTTTTTTCAATTTTCAATTTCTTTTTAATTTTTTCCAAAGTCTTTTTAGTATTTTTAAGCACAATTTTTTATCTAACAATAATTCATAAACAAACATTTTCACAAACAATCATTTTCACAAACAATAACAAAGAAAATACACTTTTCACAAATATATTTTTCTAATCACCCTATTACACTCATATAACAAACTAAATTATAAATCAACGTCAAAATCAAGCCACAACACTAAACTCTGACACAAAAGTATACACACAATCAAAGTTCATAATTCTAAAGAAAAATAAACTAAATCAAATCCACACAATTACATTAAATACATAAACATTTTAAACTAGTAGAGAGTCCAAATTCTTCAATTTTTTGTCTCATTTTCAATGTTTTATCCTCCTCTAATATCTCCCATAGACTGGTAATGAACGTACATATTATAGAAGGGTCGGTACGAAAATTGATCAGTCAAATTTTCTACGATCCATCCTTTTTCTTTAAACATCTGCACTAATCATGCTTTAAATGTTCCTGTATGATCAAAATTCTTCTTCATCCTCCAATCTAAGTGATCAAAAAGGTACTTAAGATCTCCTATTGCATTCTTAATACTCTAAAGTTCTCTTTCAATTTTCTTCAATTTCTTTTCCAAAGTAAGTGAACTTCCAATTGTTGGTGGCATCAATGGAGTTGAATCATGTGACGAATGATCTAAAATAGCGTCTAATTCTTCATTCCCATTCGCAACATAATTATCATCAATAGGAATCATGGGCTCTTAAGGTAATAAAATTTTTTCCCAACTTTCATATGGAACTTGAGATTGACTGCAAAGTATCTGTTATTCTTTAGAATTATGAACTTTGAAGCATGGAACTTGAGATTGAGTGTAAAGTATCTGTAATAAATTTTTTTCCCAAAATTTATCATCAATAAGTATTATTATTATTTTGTTTGATAAGTGTTTGATAATTCAACACTTATTTTGTTTGATAATACATAAAACACTTAACAAACAAAATAACAATAATACTTACCTCCCATGAAGCTCTTGGTTTAACGTCGTCAGCCCGACGTACCATATGTCTAGTCGGGTTGACTTAAAATTAAAACTTCTTTAAATTGTGGTATGTGTCCTTCATAATAATGTTTCAATCGATGACCATTAACTTTAAATATCTTTCCAGTGTTACGATCTTTAATAACAATAGTTCCATAATAATAGACTTTAATCACTTTAAATGATCATAACCATCTGAATTTCAGTTTTCCTGGAAACAATTTCAATCTTGTATTATATAATTGAACTTCTTATCTAGGTTCAAACTTTTTATTAATAATCTTTCGATCATGTTATATTTTCATTTTTTTCCTTATAGATTTTTGCATTATCATATGCTTCATTTCTAATCTCCTCAAGTTCATTGAGTTGTAATAATCTTTTCTTACTAGCATCTTTTAGATTAAAAAATAAATTCCTTAATAGCCCAAAATGTTTTATGCCTACTGGTAAGTGTCATGTTTTTTCCAAAAATAAGTCTATATTGGGACATTCCTATAGGAGTCTTATAAGCAGTTATGTATGCCCATAATGCAATATCTAATATAGCAGACTAATCCAATTTATATGGATTTACAGCTTTTTATAAAATTTGTTTAATTTCACAATTTAATATCTCTGCTAGACCGTTTGTCTGAGGATGATAACCAATAAAGAATCTATGCATATTATCATCTTTATTAATTAATTTTTCGCTTCTCTTATTTCTAAAATGAGATCCTCCATCAGTAATAATTACTCTCGACATTCCATATCTTATAAAAAAATTTTTAATTAAAAATTTGAAAACACTCCGAGCATCACATCTGGGTACAACAGTAGCTTCAATCCATTTGGACATATAATCAACAACAAGTAATATATATATAAGTTTCCAAATGAAGGCATAAAATCCCATAAAATCTAATCCCCACACATAAAAAATTTCAACTTCTAATGTATAATTTAGAGACACTTTATTTCTTCTAGAAATATTTCCTACTCGTTGACATCGATCACATGTTTTAATATATTCATTAATGTCTCTAAAAAGAGTAGGACAATAAAATCTAGCTTGCAAAATCTTATATGCAGTTCTATTCATTCTAAAATGCCCTCCAAATTCAGATTCATGGCATCTTTCAATTATTTGTTGAGTTTTCTCATAAGGCACACATCTTCTCATAATTAGATCATTACATTGTTTATATAAATATGGGTCATCCAAAAAATAGAATTTTGAATCATATATAAATTTTATTAATTGTTGATTCTTAATATCTGGTAGTAGATTATCACTTACAATATAATTTATTATATCGTCTAATCGTGGATTTTTGATATCAGGTGGTAAGATATCACTTACAAGAAAATTTACTATATCAGCATACCACGGTACATTCATTTCATCAATACTATATAATTGTTCATCAGTGAAATTTTCTAAAATTTTATTTGCAAAATTAGTTAATATTTCTCTTTTTAATCTAGATAAATGATCACGTATTTAATTATCTTTTCCCTTTCTATCAACTACAGTCAAATCAAACTCTTACAATAGAAGTATTCATGTAATTAATTTTGGTTTAGCCTCCTTCTTTTGCATCAAGTATTTAATAACAGTATGATCTGTATGCACTATACATTTAGTTCCAATTAAGTAAGGTCTAAATTTATGAAAGGCATAAACAATAGCTAATAACTCTCTTTCCGTCATAGCGTAGTTAATTTGAGCATTATTTAGAGTTTTACTAGCACAATATATTACTTTAAAAACCTTATTGTTTCTTTGTCCTAAAACAACCCCAATAGCATAATCACTAGTATTGCATATTATTTCAAATGGTTTTTCCCAATCAAGTGGAACTATTATAGGTGTAGTGATTAATTTTTCTTTCAATAATTCAAATGATTTTATGCATTCCTCGTTAAAATCAAATTTCGTATCTTTTTCTAAAAGTTGGCATAATGGCTTAGTTATTTTCAAAAATTTTCTTATGTAGTGCCTGTAGAAACTAGCATGTCCTAGAAAACGTCTTACTCCTTTAACATTAGTAGGAGGTGGTAAATTTTCAATAATTTAAATTTTTGCAGGATCTACTTTCATGTCATTTTCAGAAATTTTATGCCTAAGTACAATACCTCCTACAACCATTAATTAACATTTTTTCCAATTTAGTACTATGTTGATTCTTTCACATACTTTCGAAACTTTTTCTAAATTATTTAAACATAATTCAAACGAAGTTATGAATTCATAAAAATCATCCATAAACACTTCTATTCCATGTTCAACAAAATTGCTAAAAATTGACATCATACATCTTTGAAATGTTGCAGGTGCATTGCAAGTCCAAAAGACATTCTACGAAAAGCAAATGTTCCAAATGGGCTTGTAAATGTTGTTTCTCATGATCCTCTAGAGCAATTGGAATTTGGTGATAACTGGTGTATTAATCTAAAAAGCAATAATATTTATTTCCAGCCAATTTATTGAACATTTGGTCTAGAGAGGGTAAAGAAAAGTGATCTTTTCTGGTGGCAATATTTAATTTTCTATAGTCAATACAAATTCGCCAACCATTAACTTATCTTATTGGAATTAATTCATTTTTCTCATTTTCTTCAACGGTCACTCCTCCTTTCTTCAAAACACAGTGAATTGAACTTACCCAAGCACTGTCTGAAATAAGTTATATAATTCCAGCATCTAGCCATATTAAAATTTCTTTTTAACATCTTCTTTCATTATTGGGTTTAATCTTCTCTGAGGATCAGCTTTAAGTTTGTATTTTTCATCTAATAGAATTCTGTGCATACAAATAGAATGACTAATACCTTTAATATCTGCTAAAGTCTATCCAAAATCCTTTTTATATCTTTTCAACATTTCTACCAATTTTTGTTCGTGAATTTCAGTTAACTCAGAAGATGCAATAACAGGCAATGTAGATGACTCTCCTAAAAATACATATTTTTAATTGGCAGGTAATATCTTCAATTCAAGTTCAGATGGTTTAATACTTGAAGGAATAAGATGTTTATTAGCGTTTTTCAACAAGTCTAAAGTTTCAAATTTGTCCTGAATATAATCCAAATCCTCTTCTTTTATCTCGCCCTTATTTTCAAAAAAAAATCTCCTTACTTTAATTTATCTTCAAACTCATTCTTAAATCGCTCATTACTCAGATAATCAGTTATTTCATCTTGAAACATTCATTGTCTTTTCTATTATTGGATATTTCAGATGCTTTGTTATATTAAATGTTACTTCTTGATCATTAACTCTCATTATTAATTTTCTTTTTTGCACATCTATCACAGCTGTCCTTGTTGCCAGAAATGGTCTCCCTAAAATAATAGGAATCTCTTTATCTTCCTCCATATTTCATACTATAAAGTCTATAGGGAAAATAAATTTATCCACTTTTACTAATACATCTTCTATAACTACTTTTGGATAACTTATTGATCGATCAACTAACTAAAGAGTTACAGTAGTAGAGGAAATCTCCCTCAAATCTAAACGTTTAAAATTTGATAGAGGCATAAGATTGATATTCACTCCTAAATCATATAAAGCTTTTCCAAAAACTTTTCACCAATAGCACAAGGTATAGCAAAACTACCAGGATCTTTTAATTTCTTAGGAAGCTTTTTCTGCATAATAGCACTACACTCTTCATTGAGTGCAACGGTCTTGTGATCTGTAAACTTCCTTTTCCTGTTTAGTATATCCTTCATAAATTTCACATAGTTTGACATTTGTTTGAAAGCTTCAAAAAAATAAATGTTTGTCGTTAACTTCTTAGCTGGTCGATCAATAAATTATCCAAAAGGAGTTATAGAAGATGTGCTAGTAAAAGTGGATAAATTTATTTTCCTAGTTGACTTTATGATATTGGATATGGATGAAGATAAATAGATTCTCATTATTTTGGGGAGACCATTTCTCACAAAGGGAGAGCTGTAATAGATGGGCAAAAAAGAGAATTAATGATGAGAGTTAATGATCAAGAAGTGAAATTTAATATAGTAAAAGCTATGAAATATCCTGCAATAGAAAAAGATAATGAATGTTTCAAGATGGAAGTAGCTGATTATCTAAGTAATGAGTAGTTTAAGAATGAATTCGAAGATAAATTAAAGCAAGGAGAAATTTTTTATACTGAAAATGAAGTATGAGAAGAAGATTTAGATTATATTCAGGGCAAATTTGAAGCATTAGACTTACTCGAAAATGATTGTAAAAATCTTATTCCTTCAAGTATTAAACCACCTGAACTTGAATTAAAGATATTACTTGCCCATTTAAAATATGTATTTTTAGGAGAGTCATCTACATTGCTTGTTATTATATCTTCTGAGTTGTCTAAAATTTAGGAACAAAAGTTGATAGAGATGTTGAAAAAGTATAAAAAGACTTTTGGATGGACTTTATCAGATATTAAAGGAATTAGTCCTTCAATTTGTATGCACAAAATTTTATTAGATGAATAGTATGAACCAAAAGTGGATCCTCAGAGAAGATTATACCCGATAATGAAAGAAGTTGTTAAAAAAGAGATTTTAAAGTGGTTAGATGTTGGAATTATATATCTTATTTCAAATTGTGCTTGGGTAAGCCTAATTCACTATGTTCCGAAGAAAGGAGGAGTGACTGTTGAAGAAAATGAGAAAAATGAATTAATACCAATAAGACAAGTAACTGGTTGGCGAATTTACATTGATTATAGAAAATTAAATATGGTCATCATAAAAGATCACTTTTTTTTGCTCTATCTAAATCAAATGTTGGATAGATTGGCTAGGAAAAAAAACTATTGCTTTTTAGATGGATATATCTGGTATCACCAAATTCTAATTGCTCCAGAGGATCAAGAAAAAACAACGTTTACAAGCCCGTATGGAACATTTGCTTTTCTTCGAATGGCTTTTGGACTGTGCAATGCATTTGCAACATTTCAAAGATGCATGTTGTCAATTTTTAGCAATTTTATAGAGCATGGAATGGAAGTATTTAAGGATGATTTTTCTATATTTGGGACTTCGTTTGAGTTATGCCTTAATAATTTAGAAAAGTTCTGGAGATAAGTGAAAAAATCAACCTAGTCTTAAATTGGAAAAAATGTCAATTTATGGTTGCAGGAGGTATTGTTCTTGGGCATAAAATTTCTGAAAAAGGCATGGGAGTAGATCCTGCAAAAAATCCAAGTTATAGAAAAATTACCACCTCCTAATAATGTTAAAGGGTTAGAAGTTTTCTAGGACATGCTAGTTTTTACAGGAGCTACATAAAATTTTTTTCAAAAATAACTAAACCATTATACCAACTTTTAGAAAAAGATACGAAATTTGATTTTAATGAGGAATGCATAACAACATTTGAATTATTAAAGAAAAAAATTAATCACTGCACCTATAATAGTACCACCTGACTGGGAGAAACCATTTGAAATAATGTGTGATTCTAGTGGTTATGCTATTGGGGTTGTATTAGGACAAAGGCACGACAAAATTTTTAAATTTATATATTATGCTAGTAAAACTCTAAATAATGCTCAAATTAATTATACTACTACTGAAAGAGAGTTATTAGCTATTGTTTATGCATTTGATAAATTTAGATCTTATTTAATTGGAACTAAATGTATAGTGCATACAGATCATTCTGTTATTAAGTACTTGATGCAAAAGAAGGATGCTAAACCTAGATTAATTAGATGAATACTTCTATTGCAAGAGTTTGATTTTACCGTGGTATATAGAAAGGGAAATGATAATCAAATAGTTGATCATTTGTCTAGAATAGAAATAGAAATATTAACTAAAAAATGATAATCAAATAACTGATCATTTGTCTAGAATAGAAATAGAAATATTAACTAATTTTGGAAGTAAAATTTTAGAAAATTTCCCTGATGAATATTTATGTAGTATTGATGAAATGGATGTACCAAGGTATGCTGATATAGTAAACTATATTATAAGTGATATTCTACCACCTGATATCAAGAATCCACAATTAAAGAAATTTATCTATGATTCGAAAGACTAATTTTGGGACGACCCATATTTATATAAATAATGTAAAGATTTAACTATTAGAAGATGTGTGCCTTATGAAGAAATTCAAAAGTTAATTAAAAGATGTCATGATCCTAAATTTGGAGGACATTTTGAAATAAATAGAACTGCATATAACATTTTGCAAGCTGGATTTTATTGGTCTACTATTTTTAGAGATGTTAATGAATATATTAAAACATGTGATAGATGTCAACGAGTAGAAAACTTTCCAGAAGAGATGAGATGTCTCTAAATTACATATTAGAAGTTGAAATTTTTTATGTGTGGTGATTAGACTTTATGGGACCATTTATGCCTTCATTTGAAAATTTATATATATTACTTGCTGTTGATTATATGTCTAAGTGGATTGAAGCTATTATTGTGTCAAGATGTGACACTCGGAGTCTTTCTAATTTTTTAATTAAAAATATTTCCGTCTATAGAAGTAAATCCTTATAAATTGGATTGGTGTGCTAGCTAGATACTGCATTATAAGCATACAGAACTGCTTATAAAACTCCTATAGGAATATCCCCATATAGATTAATTTTTGGAAAAACATATCATTTACCAGTAGAATTGGAACATAAAGCATTTTTGTCTATGAAAGAATTTAATTTTAATTTAAAGAATGCTGGTGAAAAAAGGTTTTTGCAACTCAAGGAACTTGAGCAGATTAGAAATGAAGCATATGATAATGCAAAAATCTATAAAGAGAAAATGAAAGTATGGCATGATCAGAAGATTGTTAAGAAAAAATTTGAACCTATACAAGAAGTTCTACTATATAATACAAGATTGAGATTGTTTCCAAGAAAACTAAAATCTAGATGGTTAGGACCATTTAAAGTGACTAAAGTTTATCATTATAAAACTGTTATTATTAAAGATCATAACACTAGAAAGATATTTAAAGTTAATGGACATCATTTGAAACATTATTATGAATGACACATACCTTTATTTAAAGAATTTTTAATGTTAAGTCATCCCAACTAAACAAATGGTATGTTGGGCTGACGACGTTAAACCAAGCGCTTTGTGGGAGGCAACCCATACTTATATGTTATGTATTACTATTTAGTTTGTTAAGCGTCTTATATATTAATAGATAATAATCCTACACAATTGTATGTATTATAAATTAAATCAAATATTGGTATTGGAGAAAATTTGGAATCAATATGAATAAAAAATGAAAATTGCAATTTCGGCCACTAACGCCGGCGACGCCAAAATGGGCACTGACGATGCCCCAGATAACGTACCTCGGCGTTGGCAACGCCAATCGGGAGCGCTGACGGCATCGAGTGCGGTTGGATGGTTTTAGAAGACTTTTGGTAAGTTTTGGCGTGATTTCACTTCATGATAACCACTGGGACGAGTTTAAAAAGGCTTAGAAACATCCTTGGACGCCTAGTAATTTCCTATTTTCAGATTCCATGGCTTCCAATTCCAGAAATACTTTAAGGTATGGAGTTTTTAATAAAAGAAAGTTTAATAATTTCGACGTGTAGTTATTATACGATAAAGTTATTACGAAGAGGAGATTGATCTAGGAAAGAGGATATGTTAATCATGGAGTGATCAATCCTACTGGTCAGATTGATAAAATCATTCTGCAAAGGCATTAGGAAGTTTAGTGTTACACTACGTCTGCAGTTGTCGTACCTGTGGTGAAAGAGTTTTATGCAAACTTACATGGAATTACTCGAGGTGTTGTCTTCGTACGAGGTAAGGTTGTACCATTTACTCCTGCAAGGATTAATGAATTGTATATGATAGACAACATTCCAATCTGTCATTATACAAATTTCATTCCTACACAAGATTTGATGCAAGATGTGTATAATCTTCTGACGGATGAAAGTGATATGTGGGAGATACGAGATGAAAGATATGTTAGTTTTTCCACTTCATCACTTAATCCAATTTCGAAGCTATGGCATTTCTTTATGGTTGCAAAATTACTACCTACTATGAAAATTAGTAGAGTTATCAAAAAATGTGCTATTTTAAATAACTGCATTCAAATGAAAAAACCCATTGATATAGGTTCTATTATAATTATATCTATTATGGGTATCCTTACTAATGGACCAATTTATGGACTTGGGCATCCATCTACCATCTTTTTGATTTGCAGTCAAGCCCAAGTTCCATATGAAAGTTAGGAAAAGACTTTATTACCTTGAGAACCCATGAATCCTATAAATGAGAATTATTGTGGAAATGAAAATGAAGTATTAGAAGCCATCATAAATAAATCTTCACCTGCTTCAACTCCATTAATACCACCAACAGTTGGAAGTTCGCTTGCTTTGGAAAAGAAATTGAAGAAAATTAAAAGGGAACTTCAAAGTATTATGAATGTAGTAGGAGATCTTAAATACCTTTTTGATCACCTAGATTGGAGAATGAAAGAAAATTTTGAACACACTGGAACTTTTGAATAGGATTGTTCTGATGTTTAAAGAAAAATGGTGGATCGAAGAAAATTTGACAGATCAATTCCCGTACCGATCCTTCTACAACTTATATGTTCATTACCAATCTATGGGAGATATCAGAGGAGGAGAAAGCACTGAAGAAGAGGCGTAATAATTGAAGACTTTAAATTCTCTATCTATTTTAGAACATTATATATATTTAGTGTAATTGTGTGGATTTAATTTAGTTTGGTTTGCTTTTTGCTTTAGAATTCTGAACTTTGATTGTGTATAAAGTTTTGTGACAGCGTTTAGTGTTGTGGCTTGATTTCGACTTTGATTTATAATTAGTTTGTTTAATATGTGTGATTGTGTAATTAAAAATTGTGTTTGTCAAAAGTGTACTTTCATATATAAAAGTTAGTTTGTTGTTGTTTGTGAAAATTGGTGTTTGTGAAATGTTTTATTTAGTGAATTATTGTTAGATAAGAATTTGTATTTAAAATACTAAAAATTTTTGGAGTAAGTTGATAGGAAATTGAAAATTAAAAAAATCAAAATATGGAATTTTTTGGGCCTTCAGCGCAGACGGCGCTGTAATCGGTGCCAATGGAGCCCTCGACCCACCAACAGATTTTAACCCCTAAAAATTCAAAATTTTTACTGTGGCCACCATTTTTACGCTTAAGGCATCTTCAAGCTTTGGTTTGGGCGGCTAGGGCTTAATTTTGGGCGGATTTGAGGCAATTTTGAGGCTAAAAGACTTCAGATTTCATCTTCTCTAGGCAGGAGCTACACCTTAAACCAAAATTTTTTTATATTTTCTCCAAGGATTAATCTCACATTGCATGGATCCGAAAATATGAAAATTTTTGGAGAAAATTTTGAGAAAATAATTTGGTGATGAACTCTTATTTAGTGATTTGAAGTTTAAAATGTTTTACATTTTGATTTTTGGAATTTTAGAATTTATTCAAATTTTTCAAAATTTTTTAGATTTCCTATGGCACTTAGATCGAGCAAAAGGAAAGTAGAATATGATGAGTAGATATTTGTTAGCTTTAGAGCCAGTGCTCAATTTCATAGCATTTGTGAAAATAAGAAAGTAATTCAGGGTCGAGGTTTTAAAAATCCAGGAGGAGAGGTTGAACGTTTGATTATTGCTCGATAGTGGGAAAATTTTTGCTATTTTACTGTCGATGCGATAGCTGGGATTGTAATGGAATTTTATGTCAACTTCCTAATGCTTCTGATAATTATGTATTTGTTTGTGGAAAAAGGGTAGAATTTACTCTAAGGAAAATAGATGAGTTTTATTCTATAGAAGATGTGTGTAGATGCCAGTATCATTCTTTTTTTGTTACAGATTAGGCTTTAGATGAAATTATTTCTTTTCTGACTAGTGGGAAAGGGGCTTGGAAAATAAAAAATGGAGTTAAAGTTAACTTTCCCCTTTCTATGTTAAATGTAGTATCTAAGGCCTGATATTATTTTATTTCTGGAAGAATGATTCAGAAGAACCATCATTGTGAAGTGACCAAGGATAGAGCCATCCTGAACTACTGTATTCAGCAAGTGATGGATATAAATGTAGGCTCTATCATTTATATGAACATTCGATCTATTTGTTCTGAGAGATACCACTGGTGGATTGACACACCCTACTCTTATTTACATACTTTGTGAGCAGGAAGGAGTTGACTTCAGACCTAATAAGGAGAGAATTGAGCCTCAGAGACCAATTGGGTCTGCCAACATCAAGACCTATGAGTCCCATGTTGATTGGAGATCTGAAAGACAGGCCAGGGATATTCCTTCTACTTCTAGAACCTCGAGTGAGCCTACTTCAAGTGACCCCAACAACAGGGAGTTGTTGGATCAGATGATGATACAACAGGGAGATATTTTGAGGATGGATTATAGGATGCAAAATATAGAGGCCAGAGATGCTCACACTGATGATCTGATTTGCCAGAAATTTGAGTATGATGCTGCTTATGACGATGGTATAGTGAGATAACTGAGGGGTAACCATACAGTTCAGTTCCCTATTCACCCTACTTATACTCCATATCAGTAGCAAAAGTTAGATGTTGATGATGAGGAAGATGATGACTGGTGATCTATTCTGTTTGTTTGTTTGTGTTTGTACTATGTGATTGTATTGTTTGTGTTGTGATGTTGTTTAGACTTTGTTGTTATGTTTTGTGAAACCGTAATGCGGAAAACTATTTTCATTTTTAGAATTTAGTTTAGTTCTGTTTTTATTTTCAACACTTTGTTCTGTTTTGTGATTAGCTCTTTCTCAGCAAATTTTATATGATTATGTGCAATTTAATGTTTTTAGCCTTGTAGTTTTCATTTTAGCACGTGCAGTTTTTTCAAAATTTATGTTAAAAAATCAGAATCTCCAACATGTATAATTTTTTTATGTATTTAATGTTTTCTTTTACCCTTCATTTTTAAAGCTCTTCATGTAAAAAATCTTTTAAAAAAAATTAAGTTTAGGTGGGAGAAGAAGAAAAATCATTTTTAGAAAGAGAGAAAGAACTTAATTTTATTTGTCCTCACTTAATTATATTTTCAAAATTTTAAATTTAACATGACTTTTGGTATTAGATGTTAACTTTGGATAACTATATTTATGTTTCTAAATATATTGAAAATTTAAGTTAAAATTTTCAATAATGAAGGTTAATTCTAGGGGCTAAGATATTTGGTAAAAGAAAATAAGACTATGTTTTTCTATTTTTAGTAAAGAAAATTTGTATTTTTGAAGTATTAAAAATCCTTAAAGAGTTCATGTAAAAAAGAAAAGAATTAAACTTTATGAAAGTTTCAATTTAATATAAATTTGTCAAGTGAAGAAATGTAAAAAGCTTTTAACTTTAAGAAGAAGATAGTGAAGTTCAAAATCATTAAAGGCTATCCATATTTAGTAATCTTGACATATAAAAAAAAGAGAGAGAAGAAAAGAAAGGAAGAAAAGAAAAAAGGGATTAAAAATAGTCCTAAAAAGAAAATAAATAAATAAATATATATATATATATATATATATATATAGGGAGAAGCTTGAGGAGATGCCTAACTAAAAATTGGCTTCACTTGAATCAACTGAAGGAAAAATATTTGAACACATTTTCTAAACTTTTTATTTGAATGTTCACTTAATTATTAATAAAGTTTTATGAAGTTTTTTTTTCATATGAATTTGCTAAGTGACTTTAATATAACAAATTGCAATTTTTCTTGAAAGAAATAGAGGTTCAAAAACCTTAAACTTAATTATTGAATATCTTTACAC
>JXCR01119217.1:793904-828086 GCA_002079205.1 Phalaenopsis hybrid cultivar
ATATATATATATAAATTAACATGTTCTTCCGAAGCGGGCGATGAGATTTCGATTTCAGCAGCCGACAACTTCTTACGGGCAACTCCTTAACTAAAATAGTGTCGACAATGATTTGTTTCTATTAGGAGCTTCTATGTGACAAATAGTTGCATAAAACTAATAGAATATTAAGCGTACATATACACTCGGAAGAGGGTAAATAGACATATGTTCCTTGTTGGCACATAAATTATAATATAATTTTATCAATTCTTTTACTGCTTATGTCATTATCTTCATTTTACTTTTTGTAATGAAATAGAAGCATGTTTAGGAATTTAGATTTGCATATAAATTCTCTTATTTTATTAATGTGATGGTATTATCATCAACTCTTAATTTTCTTTGCAAACCAATCACTTGTGATGTTAAAATCTGTTGTGAAATATAATGACCCGAGAGGGCTATGATTTATCCAACTTGTGAATACCAAGTTAACCCTTAGGATGGGAGGCCAACTCAGTCTACTGGCTAGCTCAAATATTAGGGAGATAAGTTTTGATGAGCGTAGAATTGGTGTTTCTTAGGTGACAGGATAGATCTTTTACCAATTTGGCTTAATGTTGGAACTAAGAGTCCCTGGTAGGTCCTATAGAGATGACACAATAGATAATCTAGATGTGAGAGGCTAGAATCTACTTAGCACTACCACACAAGCTGGAACTAACTTTAGATTAGTTAATGTTCTTTATTCTCATTAGGTGTAAAGAAGTAGGTATGCTCCTATTTGTCACTAGCAACATTAAGTTCTAAGCATTTCTTTGTTACACATTATCTTAAATGCAACATATGAATGGAAATTTTTATTTTCTCAAAAATTTTTAAAACCAATTTCTCTAGTTAAGTTTATCCTTAGATTTAGGTTTTTATTTAGGAGTCATGATTAGAAAAACACCCTTAATCGTCATTCCAAACCTAAGACCTAACAGTAGTAGATAGGGCTGTCAACACAACTCGTTGTTCACGAACAACTCATGTTCAGCTCTTTAAGAAGCTCGTGTTCGGCTCGTTCGCTAAATTAAAGAGCCAAACACGAGTAACACGAATTAATATTTGTTCGTTTGTGTTCGACATGTTTTAGCTCGAAATACTACTAATCTATTATATATATATCTTTGATGAGTGGTATTTTTTAAAAAAATATAATTGACTACAAGGCTACAGAGATTTATAATCAATTAAAAGCATTAATGAAGAAAATAGAATAAAAATTATTAAACTAGAATCAAATGATGTTTTAAATCTTGTCTCAATCCTTAACATCTTATGGTTACGTGATTAGGGTTGTCAAAATGTCTCTTTGTTCGTGAACGGCTCATGTTCGGCTCGCTAAGAAAACGAGCTGAACACGAACACACTTTTTGAGCTCGAAATATAAACGAGTCGAACTTAAAATGGCTCATGAACGGCTCGTGTTCGGCTAGTTTACATCCCTAGTAGTATACTTGAATTAGCTTAAAAGATTCTTACCTCGCTTCTCAATGGGATCGACACTTTGGTCTTAAAAGAAAACCCTATACTTCTTGAAACGATACTTGCACTTGTGTAGAACCTTTAGAAACGATTGAATTTGAAGTAAATATCACAAAAAAACTCGCACATTTAGAAACGATCATTGTCAAAATATGATAAATTTACTTTTACTTGGAAAAATTGACTTCTTTGATAATCTATGTCAAATCGACATGATATTAGGTCTTCAACACTTTAAAATTCATGGTGGAAGGGATCACTTCATACTCTTGATATGACGAGCTACCATTAATTATGATTATGACTGACCTTTTTTACTTATCTCCTCTTAAATTTGAAGCATTTATTATAGTTAGAGTATTTCTCTTTGCATGTCTTCCACAGTGAGCTTATGAACACGCTTTTGAGGGTTTCTTTTTGATGGTATGGTATCTCATACTTCCAAAAAAAATTTTGATGAAAAAGAAAAAATGTGTTTTAAGTTTATGGTTGGGATAAGGCTAGGGCTAGGTGGACGATGTAGAAAAAAAGGTGTAGGGTGTTGAGTTAGATTGTATAGATTATTGGTTTAGGTGTAGGTAGAAAAAATTCCAAAAATATTAGGAATTATCAGGCTCAGATACGATATGATTCCATTCTTGGGATTCTAGAAGTTGTTTAGGAAGCAATTTTTTTGATGAGGTAATTTTTGAATGATACAAGAAAGAGGATATGGGTAGCCAATGACATGTACCACATTCATTACTGATAAGATTTGTGCCACATAACCACAACTATTAGCCAAATCACATAAACTATTAGATTTATTTTCTTCTTCTTCTTCTTCTTCCTTTTTTTGAGAACAAAGTTTGTATAATATGTGTGATTAACCTCATGTGAATACCATGGCAGTATTTTGAGGAAGTTCTATGAACCAAAAAATTTTTGGCATGAATCATATGATATAATTAGCATAGCCTTATGTGATTGGACTTTCTAAAATCATATAGTATCATATTTATGAACACTTTTTGCTCAAGTATTTCAGATTTAGTATACTATTTTATGTTGTTATTTTTTTCATTTTTTAAATAAGGATTTCTTAACATAAATGTCTACTTAATTATAAACATGTCATCACTTTATATTTAAAATTTCTATTTCTTTTCTTAACTTCTTATTTCCTAAACTCACCACCAACATTGATGAGATAGGTGAAAAAGAAAGAGGAGATTTGGAAAGAAATACATATGTTTTGGGGCCATATAACATCATTTAGATGCCAATGAATTTGTGGATGTTTAATTGTATAAGATAGGCTAAAATAATTGATGCAATATCATTAATACAAGACCTTCATAGGTTTGCTACTAGATCATAGAGTTGGCTTCATTAATTTTATTTGTATTTTAGTCATGTATTTTATTTCATGTATATCTTTTTATTTTCATGCATATTTATTTCCCTCCATCTTCATATATTTCTTGTATTTTGAAACTAGTTATCACTTCATGTAAAGGTTTTGCTTGTCATGCAAAACCATACATAAGTTAATTGATGTTGTGTTAGAGCCTCCTATATTTTAATGAGGGGGTTTATGTTAGGAAGATTTATGTACATACCTTTATATATTTACATATCTAAGACCTAAACTTAAATTTTTACATATATGTCACTTTGTCTATGCATGAAATGGTATATTTAGCCTTCTAAAAGTTCAAATAGTTGTATTGTTTATGTGATGTGAAAGATTTGTGTGATATATTTGTAAAAAATAAATGTTTGATGTTATACATGTAAATACATATGAGTTGGATGGTATGCAACTAAATGCCTCTATGAATTGAAGTTATTTCTTGTGTCGATGAAAAAAATAATGTGTATGGAGTGCAGAGGCATGCAGCGTTCGGACAACGAACGCGATTCATCAGAAGAGTGGAAGGGGCAAAAACCCTCGCATGGTGTATTACGTCAGTTGTAAGCTGCTTGTGTTCGCACTCCGGACGCAATACTTTCTCATGGGGACGCAATATTTTCTCGTGTCGGTGAGGGTGTAGAAGTACATTAAAATGTAAGTATGTGTATATTAATATATATTTATTATACATAAAAAATAATATTTAATTCTAGAGGAGAGCATGCCTCTCCTTAAATCCACATATAATTAAATAATTACTTAATAAAAAATCAAATCAATTCAATTTTGACGACTGTCGAGCCACTCAGTTTTCCCTCGATGCAAAATAAAAAAAAAAATTAATTTAGAATTGAGATTTACTCGCTCAAAGTCAAATCCACTTCACACCTACCGTCCTTATTGTGCTGGTCTTAGCTGTGGAATCCCACCAATCGTTAAAAAGGACAAGAAAATAAAAAAAAAAAATTGTTGGTTAATAGAAAAATAAAAGAGAAATATTTACATTCATACACAATTATATAGTAAATATTTAAAATTTGCAATTTTAATGACATTAAAACTTTTAATATCCTAATAAAAATATTATTACTTTTATTTTTTTGAAATAATTACACCTTTTTATGCAGAAATTTAAAACAATAAAATGTTTTAAATATAAATACAAAAATTTAGATATTAGATATGTAAATACACAAAAAAGTGTGGTATGTATGCAAATTTCCTAATTAATTTCATTTTATAAAAACCTTTTAAAATCGAATAGAAACTTCATTGAAATTTTCACTCATTGCTCTTTCTGGTATTGTATATGCAAAGTCAGATTCAACTTTTATGGGCCGATGAGAGACTTTTACTGTATTATTTATTTATTTATTTATTTGAGAGAATAATTGAGAAAAAATTATTGTATCAAGATTCCACACGTAGAGTTTCGTGCGGAGTTCAATGAAATCACGTCACGTAGAGGTACAAAAAAAAATGCTCGGTAACACATGAGAATATTCCCCCGTGTTATTCTGTGATATTCAGGTGTTATTGTGTTCTGGGAATATTCCCGGTGTTATAATAAAATAATAACACATCAATAACACTTGAATAACATACAATAACACTTGAATTACACACAATAACACATGAATAACACGGGAGGAATATTCGTTTGTGTTACCGGTATATTTTATTTTTTTTCCTGTCACCGCCACATGACGTGATTTCATTAGACTCTGCACGTAACTCTACGTGCAGTCCTGATGCAATATTTTCTCATAATTGAGATGCATTTGGCAGAAAAGTAAGAAGTAACACAAGTATATCTTCCAATTTTATTACATGAAAGGATAATTTAGATTTATCATAAATATTTTATAATTATTTTTAAATGTTTATCGGATAAACAAACTTACACCCACTCTCTTTCGGTCACTTTTATGTTGGCCATCTGCTTCAATTTATATATTTTATTAAGAAGCGTAAAACTCAGTCGGTCAAATATGGCTCGAATAAACAAACTTACACCCGCTCTCTTTCAATCTCTTCCAAATATTGTTGCTTGTATGTTGTTGCCTATTGTCCCCTTATCATGGTTGCCATACTATGGTTGTTGGATTACCGTAGCCCGAGTATTATCTTGAGACCATTATTGCTCGACTAAACTCTTCTAACCACCATTTAGTTGTGATATCTCGACCACCAAAGTATGACTACCATTTGTCTAATTATTACTCGATTTTGATTGCTGGCTTACATTATCTTACTATTATCGCTAGAATATTTTCTTCAAACAAGTGCAACTTCATGACAATCCTTTGACCACCATCGATGTTCCAACTGTCGTCACCCTATTATGACTACACAATCGTGATTATCTAACTACTATCATCCAACTGTGGTCACTCAATCTGTCACCTGATCATGATCTCTCGACCACTACTACCCAACTATGATGTCCAAATCATCATCTCTTGATTGTGGAAATCTTCTCACTCATCATCGACTTGATGACAATCTTTTTCACACAAATTAAAATCAAAGAATAACACTATCAAATAATCTCAAATATGTAAAAAATATTAATTAGATTTATTTGAACTCATTCGATCGCATGTTAATATTTGGAGTTTACTAGTAACTTGAAAAAGGTAAAACTTCCTAACAAATTTTGTATTACTCTTATTAGCACAAATAAGAAACTAGGCTAAAATTATGACTTCAATAAGAGAAAATTTATAATGTAAGAACATTAATAATACTTATATATAAGAAAAAAGTAGACATCCATGCACTGAACATGTGGAGATTCTTGTTTTATATTACATAAAAAATATAATAAAATTATTTGTATGCCAAAAATCAACCATTTTTTGGTTTTATGTTTGATGTCAGCCGCATAAATTTTGAATATTTTAATTTATCTCAATAATTGCATAACACAATAAAAATAATATGCTATCTCAAAAGATAGAAATATTACTTTACGATGAATTCAATTACTCAAAAAATTTGTTTAAAAATTGATGGGTCAACATTTTAAACTAACAAACATTTTTCTTATCTAACCTAAAGGCTAGATAGGGCATAGACTAATTTAGGTTACTAACTTCCTATAATAGTAAGATCCTATATTTAATTACATCTTAAGAGATAAAGATCTCTTAAGAAACTCATGATTAAGAGCGCGATTGTCTTCAAGAATTTCAAAGTTTAATTTTCACGATTGCTTGTTAGATATTTCAAATGAAAATGATCAAAGTGGGACCATTTTTATCAGAACTCAAGGGAGAAGAGGTAGGGATTGTCTAGATACTGAGAAGCTCATTGACACTTCAATTATACTATTATTTAGCTTTAATGACTTGAATTTGATAGATTTAGCATTTCAGTTGATATTTTATTAGAAATTTATGGCTAATAACATGAGATATACTATTGTAGGAAAGCCTAAGTGATGAGGACTTATGAAATACCTTGGGCTTATAATAAGATGATAACGACTATAAAAATATGCTCTTAAATCTAATGTAAATATGAGAACTAACCTACTAAGTGGTATGACATCCCCAGTACACATTCAATTCTTGGTCATCAATGGCCTTGACCTACTTAGTCATGGGATAAATAGAGGATCCAAGGATACCTTACAGACTAAGAGGATGGACCTACTAGGCTAACATAGAAGACTCAAACTCCACTCCAAGCATTAGCCCAGGATGTCACATGTTACCTAAGGCTCAGTGAGCAACATGATAGGATATATATGTGATTGAGACTTACAAATAGATTAAATATGATCAAGATTCCCAATGTATCACCTCATCATAAGATGAGGAGACAAACAAAATGATGATTTTTCTCAACATAATATGAGAAAAAATCTAAAGGGAAGAAGGAATGTGACTTAAAACTCAACTTTGCATAGCCAACTTTGCCCAAACATCTTATATGTGGGGTAAAAAAGATATTGAAGTGAGGCTTAAAACTTAATCAATGATGATCTAGAAGGCTCAAATTTATCCTCTCTATAAGGAAGAGAAGCTAGAGTTTGGACTTACATTTTATCTAAGCCAGGACTGTCAGTTAACCTCCTAAATGCATATGCAAAAAGGGTTGGTCATATGAAAGGTGGCAAAGGGAGATACCCTTTGGGTAAATTAAGGACACTAGTCTAAGTGCAAGCATGAGTGTATATATATTATCAATATTAAGAGTATCATATTGTTTTATTTTTTAACTATTTTTTTATTTTCTAATTTGTCAAAGTCTTGCAAGCAATCAATATTACTCTCCTAAGTGCCCTGCTTAGGTGTTATGATATGAAAATAAAGTTAATCGTTTGGATTCGGAGGAGTTGACCATGCTACCGTTGGGCAGTAACCATCACAAGTGAAAGTAGAATACAGGTATGCAAATTTCTAAGCATATATCCCACATTCACTTTAGGGCTCTTTATGAAAAGAAAATGAGTTATGCATCAAAGATCCTTGTCTTAGACATGTGTCATACATTTATTATTTTATATTTTTATTATAATTTTAAAAAATAAAATACAAGTTTATGATTTCAAAACAACCCCTAAACAAGCTTACTAAATTTGAAATCTTAAATTTATTAGCATAAAGAAAAAATACATATAAAAGAAGAAAATCAATTCACGTAAGATACAAATCTCTGTCAGTTAATGATGGATGCATTTACACATAAACAAAAAGTAGAAGTGCACTTATGTCACCGCCAAGTAGCATATGTATCATCAAATCTGAACAAATTTAGAACACAATGTTTAAGGAAAGAGTCATATATGCCACTTTGAAATATTTGATTCCTCACAAAAAGAGTACAAAAAAGTATGCACAAGTAAATGATACATTAAAAGGTCATAAAGATGTGAACATATGTGAATGGTGATGAGTATGCAAGCAATCCAATTTAATAAATTCTCAATTCATACATATTTACATGGATAATACTCAGGTCTCCACTTTATATACATAAAACCAAAATCTTTAATACCACTCCAAAAATACGATTCATCTACTTTTTAAAGTTGGCACACATCTTTTCATGCATACATTGATCTCCTTATATGTTTTTGATTGAATGCCTCTACAGGTTGGTCTAACAGTGGGTTAGAGACTTTGGTACAATGGCTTTTTTTAGGAGAGGTAGGTTTTATAGTTTAGGGAAATTAATGGGATGCTTTTGTTATTGGTATTGTGAGTTGTATGGTGGTATTCAAATTTTTCTTGGTTTGGACTAGGAAAATCAATGGGAAAATAGTGGGGAAATAGCCTAGGAATGGTGTTGGAGATGGCCAAGGTTAGTGGTAGGAGTTTTGGATTACTTATCTAGAGTTTCACTAAGGAATGGCAGCATTTCAATAACTCCAAAATGATAAACCCAAGTTTTATTTATAGGACCAAGAAGGGTTATTGGCACTAATGATTGGTCCCTTGCTGATGTGGCACATTTTTTATAGGCACATGTTTGGTAAACCTTAGCATGCAGCCAATAAAAGACCTCCATGTGGACTTCAAAGTTGGTGTAGCTTCCATGGCAAGCCACAAGTTGGTTTGGTAAGTTTATTCTGAGCTTCTAGTAGTTCAAATTTTGCCAAAGACCAAGAAAACACTTGTCTGGGAGGAGTACAGGACTTTCTCCTATGGAAGACTGAATTTGTGTGATAGAGGAAACATTCACCACAATGCAAGAGCATCTTATCTCCTTATATAACAAAAATCATGCCTCAGCAACACCACGTTAACAAGGACAGGCAAGTTGCCAAAAGAGTGGCAAGTCACATCATATTGATCACACATAAAAATGTAAGTGACAAGAAATATAAAAGCTCCTAAAAAATAATTGTTATTCCTCAAATATAATATTTAACTGCATCAATTGGTACCATAGCTCTATAAAGTGCATGAATTGAACAATACATGGGTGAGAAGCTTATCTATGGTATTTCTTTAAGTATCTTTCTTTAATTGGGGGTACTGGATGATTGTCATCTGCATCCATCAACATGTAGGCTTCACCTTCATAAAAATTCTAAAGCAAGAATGTTCCTTTCCACATTGATTTAAATTTATTGTGTTTAAATTGATTGTAAATACTAGGGTATCTCAGAAGAAGTACGATCATTCCAATAGAAAAGATCCTGGGCCTCACCAACCCGTCATGTGCTCAAATCATGCAAGCTCAGTACAAATTCAAATTTTGTTAGGCTTGTAGTCTAATCTCATCCAATTTTCAAGTTCTTTTTAATGAAGGTGAGTATTATCACACATGGAGAGCTTTATATGAATTACCACATGCAACGAAGGCAACTCAACTTCCACAGGAAGGATTGCTTCAGACCTAAATGTTAATTCGCAAAGTGTAGCACTTGTGGGGGTATTATGATTCATATGATATGCTCATAACCCCTTTGAAAGTTGATCATGTCACTCCTTATTATAATAGAGAGCATTTCTAATAATATTCACTAGTTCTTATTAAATTGTTTGGCTATACCATTTACCTATGGGTAATAAATAGTAAAATATCATCAATCAATACCATGATAATGAGCAAAATGATTAATATTAGTATTTTTAAATGTAAAGCCCAGAAAAAAGTTAGTGGGGTACCCTGAAGTTTACATTATATATTTTTTATGGAAGCAAACCACATCGTCAGCTTTCACCTCCCTTAATAGTATAACTTTTGTCAACCTAGAAAAGTAATCAATAGATACTAGGAAAAACCCATATTCTTTGGAGGATGGAGGATCAGTATATCTTATAATATTAATATGCTAGGCCTTAAGGGGCTAAGATGCTACTGTTAGATGTAAAGCCTTCAGCGGATAGATAAAATTAAGCTAAAAATTTGGCACCGATGGAACTTACTAAAGTACGCAAGGCAATCTTAAGTAGAAAAGGGCAATAATGCCCAACTCTTTAATTTTTACTTTCATTTTAGGCCTTGCATAATTTCATTTATGAATAACCTTGTGTACTTTACTCAAAAACTTATGAGCCTTTTCATTGTCAAGATAAAAGAGTCACATTTGATTGAACAAGCATTTGTACAAAGTATCATTCATAACTGTGAATGATAAGGCTCTCCTTTGGATTTAAGTTGCCAAAGAGCAATCATCCAAGGGCTTTTCTTTAATTAAAAAGTCAATGAATTTATGCCACCAGTCAAAAAATTGGTCAATAAGCACATTAAGAACCTCACATTGTGCATGTAAATAAAAAGTCATCATTTCATCTAATATTATTGGTAGCAGGACCCTTCTATCTTGGATTAAAACTATCATGAGGTCTCTAGTGGGGTTAAATAATTTCTTTGCCAAATTATCCAAAGCATATGCTTTATAGTTCATCGATCATGAAATCCTAATAAGAGTCACACAGGAATACAATTCAATAAAGAAATTACTCAATTGTGATAGCTCAAAAGTTTAGGCTTTAGCACCTTATAGGAGTCATTAATTAATTTATCCCTAGCTAATAATCACCATAAATTTTTATTATCCTCACATTCATCTAAATGGAGATATATAATCCTAGTATTAGTGCTTAATATTCTGCCACATTATTTATGTATGGCTTTATCAAGCTAGAAGAGTAGTGGAGGATGCCATGCTTAGGGGATACAAAGATAAGTTTGATCCTCACTTTAATGTTAGGGATGTCTCCCAAGGGGTCTTCCTTAAATGAAGAAACACCATCAAAATATAGCTCCCTTTTTGAGTTATCTAACTCTAGTACATGCTCGTCTAAAAATTTATCACCAAGTGGTGAATCAACTGGTATGGGGTAAGCAGCTAAGAAATCTGTCAAGACTTGAACCTTGACAACTCACTATGACACATACACAATATCAAACTTGAGAAGTATCATGGATCATTTTCCCAAATTCCTTGCCAAAGTAAGGTGAGTCATCAAATACTGTAAGGAATTTATTCTTGATATCAAACTAAAGTAGCGAGATAACATATAATATTTCATCTTCTAAACTGTAAATATTAATGTTAAGAAGTGCTTCTTAATTCATGGATATTTTTATTGAGTAGGTATGAGATGGTGATTAAAATAGTATAAGGCATTATTCTTTTCCTCACCATTGGTCCAAGCTAACAGTAGACCTCGTGACTCATCCAATGTCATAGTATACAAAATCAGGGGCTTCCTTAGTATAGGAGCAACCAACACGGGACGATTTAGAAAGTAATTCTTGAAAATGATAATCTTTCTTAAATAGAGAGACAAACAACCGAAATGTCCTTGAGAAGTTGCATATAAATCTCCCAAGGAAGGCTAGCTTGTCTTGAAGAGAATACTACTGCATTAACTATTAGGAAGCTCCATATCAGTATTGACCTAACTTTAGAGGTGTCTATCTCAGTACTCCTATGATGGATGATAAAGCTAAAGAATTTTTTTTGAAGATACACCGAAGGTGCACTTTATAGGATTCTCAAGTCATTTATGCGGTATTCTCCTAAATAGCTTCTGATGACAATATCATTAGTATATCACTCGACTTGCTTATGTAACAAGTCATCAAAGATAAATGATAGCCTCAGCATTTTAAAGGCAAAAAGGCATAGCCTTATTATGGGCGTGGAAATATGCATGCTTTTCATTTTCTAGGGCCATATGGATTTTTTTATATTCAGATAGACAATTCGTAAATAAAAAGATAACATTAAAAAATGTTAAAAAAAGGCATTAGCTCAAGAATAGGTAAGAGAAAATTATTGTTTAGACATGCCTCGTTTATATCACCAAACTTTATAAAAACTCATATCTGACCATTTTTTTGAACATAAATGATGTTTTTAAACCATGTGAGAAAGGGTTCTTCTCGAATAAACCATGCTTCTATGAGTTTCTTGGTTTCATCAATGTCCATCTGTTTAATGTACGAATGCATCATAAAATGGGATTTTTTTTGCGGGGACAATTACATGGTTAACAACTAACCTATGCACAATTATCTCAAGGTATAAGTGACCCGACCCGTAATTACAAAAATTTTTATATTCCAAAAAATGACCAAAAACTTGACCCAATTTATATTTAGTAGTTAGTGTGAATAAATGAAATGTTATAAAGTATATAATAATAGTTTTCACAACAGGGGTATTACGCAAGTATACGTATCATTTCAAGTAATATATAGTTCTATAAAAACTCTAGTATCGATCCCATGGGGTAGATGTAATTCTTTGTATAGAATTTTAGTATAACTTTTACTTAAAACAATAGAAATTAATATAGAAAATATAGTAGCAAATTCATATGTAAAGTAAAGCTACTAAATTCCAACAAGTTTTGTTTAAAACTAAATGTAAATGCAAAAATTCTAAACTATGTTAAATGTAAAAGGGTGTTATATTTATGAAAAGAATCTTCCCCTTAAAATGAGTTCACAATCTGTGCAGGAATCAAAAGGTTTAAGGGTTTAAGTGATGTATTGTGACAAATAGGAGCATACTTATTCTTTACCTTCTTCTGAGAGCATAAAAAACATTGGCTATTCTAAAGTAAGTTTCTTATTGCATGGTAGTGTTGAGTAGATTCTAGCCTCTCACTTCTAGATTACCCACTATGCCCTCTCTATAAGACCTACTAGGGACTTCAAGTTCTGACTCTGGACCAAATTGGTGAAGGATCTAGCCTGTCACCCTAGAAACACCAATTTTACGCTCATCAAAACTTATCTCCCTTTCTATTTGCACTCTCCTTAGATTGTGGTTGCCCTCCCCATAAGGTTAGTATGGTACTCACTAGTTGGGTGAAATCATAGCCCTCCCGGGTTATTATGTTTGCAATGGATTTTAATTTTACAAGTGGTCAGTTTGCAATGTAAATAAAAAACCAGGAAAATTCATCACAATTTTAGAAATAAAAGAAGTTCTAAACAAATCAAATCCTCCTCATGATTAATTTTTATTGCAAGGGGAAAGAAAAGGAACACTACTTAGAATTCATGGGGATAACAAAGCAAAACACGATTTATAATAAAACTCAATTTCACAACACAAAACTTAAGCAAAAATACAAATACTTATCTCAAACTCTTCCCAACCAATCCTTAAAAGTTCTCTGACTTTCTTGACTTTAAAAGACTTATAAAACTCACAACACTCTTATGATAGTCGCCCACTCTAGTGGGGATCTAACCTACTCTAAAATGACTCCACAAACACACACACGTGCGCACACCCTTGCACACACTCTTTTATTTAGAATTCATTCCTATATGTAAAGCTCTAAAAATCATCAAGGGTTGCTTCAGATGCCTCTTCAAAATTCAGTTAAATTTATTAAATAAAAGGGGTAACCGTTTCTGGCTTCTAGGCGTCAGTCACATCTGAACTCTGATGCTTAGGTGCCAGAAGTGTTGCTTAGGCACCACTGCTTCCTAAATCCATTTTGCATCCATTTTCACTTCTTTCTTATAAACTTCATTTCCTGCACCCAAAACTAAAAACATGCAAAATACCTTTCATTAAAAAGTAATATCATCAAAAATAAGCATGAAATGTATATATAAAGTAGGTAATTTTAAGACATGTCAATTCCCCCAAACTTAAATCTTACTTGTCCTCAAGTAACTCTTTTACTACGTAAAAATATTATAACTTATGGTAGTGGGTTTCACTTAAGGACTTCTATAGTTTTGTCCAAAAAATGTGATAGTGAATGTTGACCTCACTTTTGGTTGAGGTCTAGTTTTTTCTCTTTAGTAGCCTAGAGTCTAGCCATAGGACTTTCCTGTTGACTACTCCTAGAGAACTAGAAAAGGAACCCTCGCCATTAGAAACTCTAAAATCTTCTTTGCTCAACTTGAAGTTCCACATATTGGTCCTAACCTCTAGCACTTAGTTGGCGGGGTCAATATGAGGGAGCTCAAGATGAATCCCCATAAGATTGTCTAGCCTTAGGGTTGACCCTGAGTGTTGGTCTGGAGCTAGTTCACTTACTTGCACCACTTTCACTCACTTACTCATAATCTTAAACCCAAACTTGTTGACTTTCATCCATTGATATTTTGAGAGACTCGTGTAGATGGTCCCCTAGACCCACTAGCCATAGGCTAGGGTTTGGCTAAGACTAGTACGTAGAGGACCCAAATGGGGGTTCCATTGATCCATGACTCGTATAGGGTGGTGGCACCTCAATTTCACCAAAATACCCAAATTTGTTCAAAAATCATTTCAGGTCATTTCAAACTACCCAAATTGCCCAAAACCACCCAAAATTGCCAAAATTACTAAAATGCCCTTGGTGGCTCAAAGTTTCCCAAAACCACCAAAATAATTTCAAATGTTTAAAAAAAAAATTTATCTCTTCCATTGAGCCCAATTTGAATAATTTGACCAATTTTGAAAAATGCCCCGAATTGCCCTTAAAGACACAATTTCCCCAAATTCTTCTCAAATGTCCATCAATTTAATCCCAATTTCCCCCAATTTCAATTCTCAACTCAAATTCATCATGACCAAACTCAATTCAAACCAAATTCAAATCCAATTGACCAACATTTGAGTCTAATTTCAACATAAATCAAAACGCCCCAATTTGGCTATGTCTTTAAATGTCACCTAATTGAAAGCCCAAACCCTAAAATTGACACCCAATTGATGTTGAGAACTCTTCATGATATTCCCCTAGACCATTTTCAAACATTAATTTGGACTTAACCCAACTCTAGCTTAACCTAAGCCCAAGTCTAACCCAACATCCTCAAATTGACAAAATGGCAAAATCCTCCAAATTGAACCTCTAAATCAATTCAATATCACCCCAAATCTTTTCTAAACCCTTCATGACAATCATCCAAACCAAATTGCTCAATGAATTGGGCTCAATGTCATGACTAGCCAAACCCAAACCCAACTTCAAGCCAATTTGACTCAAATTGAACCCATGCACCAAAATTGACTAAGCCATGTTCAAGTGACCAAATTAATGGCACCTGATCCGCATAGAAATTACTTACTTTTCATATCTATTTTATGCTCAATTTTAATTATTTTTAATGAAATTTTATTTTAAAGGAAGGTATTTTGCAAATTTTTTATTTTAGGTACAAGAAATAGAATTTTAGAGAAAATCAAGCAAAAATGGTGAAATTTGGAGTAAAAACGAGCAAGAAAGAAAATTCTGACTTGGCACATCGCGATATGTCTTTCTATGTTTTATCTACTTTACATTTCTTACATATTTTTTAATGAAATTACACTTTAAAGAAAGGTTATTTTCATGCTTATTTTGTAGGTATATCTGTTAGGAGCAAAACACAACTGAAAAGGGGTGAATCAGAGCCAAATAGAGTAAAACAGTGGAGCTGCTATAGGGTGACACATGATGCGCTAAATTGGTGCATGATGAGCCAAAATCCATAGAACTGGCGCATGATGCACCAATTTGGCGCCAGATGCACCGGAGACAACTTTTTATAGATTAAGGCGATCCGGGACTAGATTTTGTGCGAATTTTTAAAGGGACATTTGTTCTAAACACGCCATGGAGTGATTCAATGCATCTAGACACTTTGGAAGGCTCTTTTATGAAGGGAAATGTCTCATATATCAATGGACATGTCTTTTGAACTCAAATGAGTTGACTTCTGGATAGAATTTTGGAGGGAATTTTGAATTCTTCTTAGAGGGAGGCAATCTTTTATAAAACAGAGGGAAGTCTAGGGCTTTAAGAAGAGTTTTGGGTGTGATTTGGTGGTGTGTGTGTGTGTGGCGTGAGAGTGAGAAGAAGGAATGGGAGAGAGAGAGAGAGAGAGAGAGAGAGAGAGAGAGAGAGAGAGAGAGAAAATTCAAGGGCTTGGAGATTTTCTTCAAGGATTTTAAGAGGAGAGGTAATGTGACAAATTTCTTCTTCATTACATTCCTAGAAGAGAATCTAGAAATAAGTAGATTTATAATTATTATTCCCTTGGTTGTTTCAGTTTCCCAATGGGTTTCCTTAATTGTTCCCCCATTGTTGATTATTACCACCCGTAGTGTTATTCCAATTAAAGTTGGGATGGTTCTTCTAATCTGGTTATAATAATTTGAATATGGGTTATTCTGCTTATTATTTATGGCATTCAAAGTTTCTAATTGATGCTTGATAATCTACCATTTGGCCTAATGAATTGTCTTAAATCATGGAAATTGGTTGAGAAAAAATTCATTCCAAATCAGTCTATCTTCCTTGAAATTGCAGCAACTTGAGTTGCTAATATAGTAAATGCATCAGATTCATAAATATTGGCTACTTTCTTTGGATTCACCCTCTCAGAAGGACATTGAAATTTATTGGTAGTCATTTCTTCAATTAAAGCATAAGCTTCATGAAATGGTTTTGACATCAACAAACCACCACCAGCGGCATCGATAATAGATCAAAGAGATCCAACTAATCCATTATAAAATGTTTGAATTATTAATCAATCTGGTATAGCATGGTGTAGACACTTTTTTAAGAGTTTTTTAAATTGTTCCCATACTTCATAAATAGATTCCCCTTCAAACTGATTAAAAGATGTAATATTATTTCTAAGCTTCGCAGTTTTTTTATGGTGGAAAATATTTAACAAGGAATTTTTGTGCTAAATTCATTTCTAAGATTTGCAGTTTTTTATGGTGGAAAATATTTAGCAAGGAATTTTTGTGTTAAATCACCCTCAAGTCTGATAAATTCAGGTGCTAACGAATTCTACCACATCTTAGCTTTATCCATCAGTGAGAAAAGAAATAACCTAAGTCTTATGGCATCATCTGATACACCATCATATTTAAATGTAGCGCATAATTCTAGAAAATTGGCAAGATATAAATTTGAATCCTCAATTAGTGATCTCCCAAACTGATTAGATACCAGTTGGATAATAGCAGGCTTAAGCTCAAATGAATTAGCCACTACAGTAGGTTTTTGAATACTACAATGAAGTTCATTTACCGTAGGGTTGGCATAATCTCGTAAAGGTCTAAACTCTTGATGAATTTCAGCATTTTGATTGCTTTGGTTCGTTATTTCTGTAATTTGTTTAGATTTTTCAAGATTTTTAATTTTTTTGGTTTTTCTGATTTTCTTAACAGTTCTCTCTAATTCAGAATCATAGGGCACTAGTCCTTCAGAACCTAAACTACTCATACACTTAACATAAAATAAAAATAAAATAAAATACAAAAAATAAAATACAATAATTGTTAGATTTTAAGTAAGACTTTCTAAAAATAGAAATTTGCTTTTAAATCAATTAATTTCTCCCTAGCAACTGCGCCAAAAACTTAATCTTGAAACTACTTATATGCAACAGTATAACAATGACTTTAATTATAGTTTTCACTTATATTTCTTTATTTTACAACAGTGTCAACTTGATTCTGAAGAAAATAAGAATTTAACTTTTCAATTTATATTTATATTGGGATATTGCGCAAGTATACGTATCGTTATCAAGTAATACAGGACTTTTTGATTAAAACCTGAATATTGAAACCACAGGGAGAATACGCAATATGTACTTTTGAACATCAACTTTCTATTTAAAAAATACAATTACATAAACTAAAAATATTTTTGCAGTATTAAAATTCAAATCTTTTTGGTATTTTTGATATATTGACATAATAGTGACAATTTAAAACGATAACTTGAGTTTATGTAAAAGAAAAGCACTAAATTTGAAAAATATGTTTCTTCTTATCATGAATTAGTAATAAGTATAGGAATTCTGTTGTGGAAGTATGCAAATTGTGTTGTGTCAAATAGGAGCAACTATATTATTTACCCTTACTAGAGATGTTATAAAGAACATTGGCTAATTTAAAGTTTGAATAGTTCTGAAGATCGGCTAGGCAGAGAAGATACGAGTTGTCACTCTAGAGTTCCCTTAATTCCCTCCACCTGGGGGCTAACATCTCGTGGCTAGGCAGGGAAGAAAGCTCTCACTCTAGAGTTTCCTTGATTGCCTCCACCTGGGGGCTAACATCTTGTATCAGAACCTAAAACAATAAATCAAGTTAGGGGCTTTAACCTGTCACGTTAAAGTCCTCTAAGTCTATACCCTTCAATGATTATTTCCCTATTTATTTGCACTAATTCATATGAATTATATTCTCATTCATACAACCTCATGTGATTCTTTCCAATTGTTGACTGAGACAATACCAGCTCGGTTCTTATATTTTCTCACAATAAATTTTAACATCTGGATTGGTCAAATCAAGAAGTAAATGAAGTTCATAGATTTAAATCATCACAACTTTTTCCAACATTAAAGATCAATACTCTCCACAAATTCCATCCAAAATTTAATTACGTATCATTTTAAGGAGAAAGATAAAGAAAACTACTTAGAATTCATGGAGAAAACAAGAATACAATTTAGTTTAAAAGTAGAAATCATTGTCAAACCAACAAGAAGTCTCGATTAAAACCAAACGTAGTTTAAAAAAAAAAGATAAAAACTTATCTCAAATCCTCCACCAAACTCTTGAGGTTTCTTTGAATCTCTTCTCTTTTACAATACTCTCAACTCTTAAAATAAAACAAAAAACAAAAGGAAAAAAGTAAATTTTGTGGTGTATGAATCTCTCCACAAGATTCTCCACGATCTTCTTCTCAGGACTCCAGCACTCTCTCCTTCTTCAAGCACCCACTTCAAATGTATAAACTTCCTTCTTTTATAAATCTCCAAAAGGTGCCTTGGAAACTCTTCAAAATGTGTCCACATTCAATCAATTCTCCAAAGGATGCCTCCTTTCACAAGTCTTTTAATAATATTTTCGTTCTTAGTGTTCATAACCACCCTCTTAAGTCAATAGATGCCTCAAATACCTCTTCAAAATTCGGCCAAATGAAGAAAACCGCCAAATAATTGCCTCTGGTGCTTAAGCGCGGGGCCTATGATGCTTAGGCGCGGCCTTCTTTGTTTAATCGGTGCTTAAGCGTCGGATCTGGCGCTTAGGCGCCAAAACACTTTCGCGCAATTTTCATCTCTTTGCTCCAAATTTGATCCTTTTTCACTCATTTTAGCATTTTTCACCTTTTTACTTGTACCTGAAAGAAAAACTCACAAATGTCTTCTACTAAAGTACAATATCTCAAAAATAGGTATAAAAATGTGTTTAAAAACACTATATTTTAGGTATATCAGCCACCACAATCCGGTTGATTGAACACTTGCATGTTTGTATGCTTCTGCATCTTATTGTCTATTTTTTTTGCATATGTATGTTTGCCTTCTTGCATGTTGCATCATATCCCGTGTGCATTTGTTTTCATGATCATTACCCTTTTCTTGAGTTGTACTTTCGGGTCAGTGTCTCTTTGGCATACACATTTGTTCGGGGCCTACCGGCATGGCATGCCCACCTCCGGGTCACTACCACCTCGACACACACATATTTTGGGATGCTTCTGTCAAGGCATGCCCACCTCTAAGTCGCTGCCTCCTCAGCATATCCATCTCTCTGGACGCTATCGCCTGACATGCTCACCTCGGGTCACTACCTCCTCGGCATTCCCATCTTTTAGGTTGTTACCGCCCAGGCATCGACTCTCTGGGTCACTACCTCTTTGGCATACCCTTTTGCCTGGGTCGTTGCCGCCACGACATGCCCATCTCTGTGTCACTGCCTCCTTGACATACCCATATTTTGGGCTTCTACCTCCAAAGCATGCCTGTTCTTTCTGAGTCACTGCCTTCATGGCATACTCACCTTTGCCTCTTTGGAGCACTTCTGTATGTCTACATATCTTTCATATTTGCATGTGAGCTCGGTGAGTGCCTCTTGAGTAAGGTGTGAATCCTCCTTATTGGTATCCTTTTACTCGATGCAAACTCACTTATCGTTGGTTTCTGCTAGTTGCATTTAACCCCGGGTCCCCGAGCGGGTGTAATTCCTTATTATAGATAGTCTATTTCACTGATACATCTAGTTTATGTCATTCATGTTTCATGTAGCATCCTTGCATTCATTTGCATGTGTGTGTTCACCCTTTTGGGCGCCCGTTGTGCTTGCCTCGTACTTCAGTCAAGCAATCACAATATGGGCTTCTTGTATGGCCATTTGTTTGTCCATTTTTACTCATTAAGAGAGTGACCCCGTATCGGTTACAACGCCTTAACGAGCATTACTTGTTAGGTTGACCCCAGGGAGCGATGCAAGGTAAGTCATCAGTATTGACACGAGTATGAATATACTAAAGATCCAATGGTTCTAACGTGTATCATATGTGTTACGGACCCACATCATATGTCCGCTATTTTAAAAATATAAAATAAATAATTCTATTATTTATGTATATACACCCTACTTTTAAAATTATATAAGTTAATCCATATGTGAGGCCACCTCTTTCAAATGTCACCCCTCTTTATGACGTGCCTTAGATCCCTTAGATCCTTAGGGCGAGGCCGATGTGGCGACCCCGTCAAATTTATACATCTGAAGACTTACCCCGCGCACTTAGGCACTAAGTTAGGACACTTTCGCTAGATGATGTACTAGGCTAGGATCTAGGGTGCTAGGTAGTCATTTTTATGCATGGTTATTGTTCTTTACTGGATTGGTTGCCCTAGCCAGGCATCTTTCTTTTTCATTGTGCTTGTGGTGTGACTGCATATTTCATATGTATGGTAGTGTGTTAAGCCACTTTTTTGTAGGGAGTCAGGCCTCTATGTGTACACACAGGTACTGTTATGAGAGGGGCACGTAATGATTTCTAACAATTTACTTGCAGGTGTTATTTAGCTCTCCCACTTATAAGGCAAGGCTCATTATACATTATATGCTTGTGAGCTTTCCCACTAACCTTGTTTTAAAGCAGGATTGAGTCTTTTCTCTTTTCCTATGTACTTTTAGAGCCCATGAGAGTCCTATAGCAGAAATAAGATATGGGCATGGGTTCCGAGGAGTTTGGCACAAAAACCACGTGGAGGAGACCAGGAGCTGATGCTTGTGTCCCATATCTTAATTTTGTATTTTTGACATTGATGTATAGAATTAGGATTGGTCATATATATGCGGAGTTTGACCACTCTTTTTCTTTTCTGGGATATGTTGTTGACTAAGTGACACTGGTCTTTCTTATTATTTTTACTTGGCTTATGTTTCTGCTTCATTGCATGTCTGTATGCTTGTATGTGTGCATATTTCTCTTGTTTGTTTTTGTGATTTGTCTGGGAACCACAATGCAATATAGACTCTTTAGGATTTAAAATTTAAAGTTTTTTGCATAAAAATCCTAATAAAACATTCAAGATAAATGAATTTTTATGATTAAAATATTCGGAACTTTAAAAACTATACTTTTATTTAGTGCATGGCCTTCAAACTAGACTTTAAATGGTTTGCATAGCAAGGATATCACCTAAGCCATATAATAGGGCCTCCAAAATATTTAAAGACCACTCTAGATAATTACATTCATATTTACATGTCCCGAGGAGAAGCCCCCGTGCTTGTCCAACCTGACTGGCCAAACATAATTTTGTATATAGGTGGTTGTCTAGTGTGTCTAGGGTGTTAGAAGGCTCCCTAATCTAAACGAGGTGTAAGTCCTTTTTGTTCGGAGTTTTTTCCAGCTTTTTAGTGGAACCTCCACTTCTCTACTTTCCTAAGGCATCCTTTCCACATTGGCAGGTGTGAGTCCCATCTCTTAAAGCTCTAGCATGTAGTCATAGAATAGAGATTTTTTCCTTTGACCTTAGGGTTATCTAGGTCACAGATTGCTGACCGGGGATCTCAGGACATGTTGGGTCGACTACCTTCACAACCTAGTAGACTTAGGGTCCAGTATCTGTGTATGACGCGTCTGTGGTACCCCAACCCAGTTACATCTACATTATAGGATTACTCTACCTTCCTGTTATTGAGCCCCTTTGAGCCCTTTCACTCCTTTGACTACGTTGATATCATTTTGAAGGCTTGATACCGATGAGCTGTTGCCCATTTAGGATATGACGAGTTGTCATCTACACTTATGGCCTGGACGTACTTTAACATGTTGAAATATCTCTGTCGAGATGATTTATGGTTATTCTGTAAGCTTCATATGTCGATGAGTCGTTACCAATTCGAGATGTGAGAGACTCACTCTCTGTCTGATGGCTTAACGTGAGCTTTGAAGCATCGAGACTTCCCCACAAAAAATAGCCTACCTTTAATTGCCTATACCCCAGGTCTATGATAATATAATCAAAACTCCTTTTATTGAGAGTATTCTTGGGTATTCACTAAGAGGTAATACGAAACACCTTTGGAAGTGCTCTTGACCACAAAACAGGTACATGCACCTGACTCTTTAATTATGGGTAATCTATGTAGATACTTTTTTCATGAATATTGATCCAAGGTGTTTCCGCTCGATCTTGTTTGAACGGACATAATTGACATATCCTTGCGAGGTTTATCACACATAGACTCTCAACTTTTTTCTTTTCTTTTGTTTGTCATTTTATTGTATGTCCCTTCTTATTCAGTTCATCTCCTCTTCAAATCACTGATTTGATTCAGGAGGGAGATTTATTTGAATAAGAAAAGTATACGATGATTAACAAGCTAGCGACTCCTTTTAAAATAAAAAGAGAAGAATGAATGGAAACAATGGCAACCTCAAGCTTTTCCTGAGAGATTTTTCACTTTCCTACTTTTTCTTTTTATCTTTTTTTTTTCTTTTTCTTTTATTTTTTCTAAGAATTACTATATCTAGTTTTTAAATTCTTCTTGTCTAGCCTTTTTTTTTTAAATGTGAAGAAGGGTTATGTTTCTTAAATAATAAAAATGAACAGTTGATTATTTTTAATGTTCCACCTCTAAGTTATATTTTTTAGTTAAAACATAAGACTCCCTTAATTTGGTTAAAATGAATTGAAAAAAGAGTGAAGCTATTTTTTGTTTTTTACTCAATATCTAAATCACCACTTTTCAAATTATTTATGGTTTTCTTTTAAATGAAGTGAAAAGTTGTTAAGTTCTAGAGTCTTATCGTTACTAACTAAAGTTAATTTTATTTCTAACATTTATCTATTTTTAGGAGGTTGTGATAAGCTGTTTGAATAAATCAAAACTTCTAGCAGGAGTTACATAATGATGTATAAATCTTTTGTTGAGCTATGTGAACTATCTATTAGGTTTTATAGATAGAGATTTTCTCTCCCAAACTTGCTTTTTTCTACACATATGTAACATTAAAGTAATAATAAAAATATTAGGGAAGTGTAGGAAAAATAAAGGTAAGACAATCACATGAATCTCAGAAAGTCAGAGTGGGATAATCTAGTAAGAATCTCAATACAACAATTGCTACTTTGTAGAGAAACAAGATTCAAAACTACTCCAAATGAAAATTTAAGCAAACTTCAAAGCAAATTTTAAAATAAATGCATAAAGTAGAAACATGTGTAACACATCAGATAACACTTGGGTTGCAGATAGTGCTTGGCTTAACGTCATTAGCTTGACAGTGAAAAATTTACTATTATAGGGCTTCGTTTGGACCTTTCCTCTCTCCTCCTAAGTACAACTTCAATCTTTTTTTCATTTCCTTTAAAGATATGATTGGTCTTCTAATCTTGAATGTCAAGAGCTTCAAATCGGTACACTTTTATCACAGTGAATGGTCCTAACAACCTGGACTTCAGCTTTCTAGGAAATAATTTTAATCGATAATTGTGCAATAGAACCTCTTATCTAACTTGAAATTCCTTCCTAATTAGCTTCTGAGCATACCACTTTTTCATTTTCTCCTTATAGGTTTTGGCATTCTCGTAATTCAAATTGTAATTCAATTCTTTAATTGATCAATATGTCATATGCTCCAATTTCACAAGCAGATGACATGCTTTTCTAAAAATTATTCTCTAAGATGATAATCTTGTGTGCATTTTAAAAACCTTTTGGTAGGCCCATAACACTCCATCCAATCGAAGTGGCCAATCCTTTTGGATGGGGTTAACAATTTTCTCTAAGATCCTCTTGATTTCCTTATTTGATACCTCAGCTAAACCATTAGTCTGAGGGTGGTGGGCAGAGAATCATTATGAGTTTTTCCAAATCTGGCTACCAATGCCTCCAACTGGTTCATACAAAAATTACTGCCTCCATCAATAATGATCACCCTAGGTGTTCCAAATTAACTTAAAATGTATATCTTCAAAAATTTTAGAACACTTTGACTTTCACAAATTGGTAGTGCAATGGCATCAATCCACTTGAAGACATAATCTATTGTTACCAAGATGTCAATTTTTTCTAGAGATGATGTAAATGATCTCATAAATTCAATTCCCCACACATCAAAGATTTTCACTTCCAAATTTACATTCAAGAGCACCTAATCTCTTCTTGAAATGTTGCATACTTGCTGACTCATATCAAAAGATTTGACATATTCATTCACATCCTTAAACAAGGTAGGCTAATAAAATTCAGATTGTAAAAACTTAGTTGTGATTCTTAAACTTTTAAAATGCCCTTTCGATTTGGAATCATGATAACACTTAATAATTTTGGCGACCTCTTCTGATGGTCTCTCCTCTTAAGAATCTAATCCTTACATCTCCTAAAGAGATAAGGTTCATCCCAATAATAGAATCTCACTTCTAGAAGAACTTCTTCATTTGGTGGTAAGTTAGATCGTAAGGAACAATCCATCTGACATTGAAGTTTGCTATGTCATCTAACCACGGGGTGTGCTCCTAAAAAATGACAACGAGTTGCTCATTAGGAAAGTTATCATTTATGTCAACAAGACATTTTTTAGAATCCCCATGCTCAAGCCTGGACAAGTAATCCGCTATTTAGTTTTTTGTACCTTTTCAATCAATAATCTACATATCAAATTCTTGTAGTAGAAGAATCCATCGGACCAAGAATGGCTTGACATCTTTCTTAGCTACAAGAAATCTGGTAGCAACATGATCAGTGTACACCATGACTCGCGTGTCTATCAGGTAGGACCTAATCTTATCAAAAGTAAGTATTATGGACAATAACTCCTTTATGGTGATGTTCACTTAGGCATCAATGAGGATTCTACTGGCATAGTAGATGACACAGAAGACCTTGTCTCTCCTGTGGCTTAGTACAACTTCTAAGGCATAGTCACTCACATTGCACATTAACTCGAAAGGCATCGTCTAATCGAGTGTCGCAATTACTGGTGCGGTGACTAATTTGGATCTTAGTGTCACAAAAGAGATTAGGCGAGTCTCATCAAACTCAAAAGGCACATCTATTTCTAAAAGGTGACATAAGGGCTTTGTAATCTTGGAAATTTTTTTAATTTTTCTTCGGTAAAATTTTGCATGTCCAAGAAAACTCTTAATCCCTCTCACCAACATGGGTGGTAGAAGTTTTTCGATCACCTGAATTTTAACTGAGTCCACCTCCATTCTTTTTCCAGAAATTTTATGTGCTAAAAAAATTTCTTTCAGTTATCATGAATTGACATTTCTCTCAGTTCAGCACTAGATTAGTTTTTCCACACCTTTATAAGAATTTTGCAAGGTGTTTTAAATAATATTCGAGGGAATAACCATATATCAAAAGTTCATCCGTGAGGATTTCAATTCCAGTCTCAATTGAATCTGAAATGATGGACATCATTCATTGCTGCAAAGTGGCTGGTGCATTGCATAGTCCAAAGGGCATCATTCTAAATGCAAAAGTCCCATAGGGGCTGGAAAAATTAACATTGTCTTAGTCTTGTTGGGCAATGGGAATCTAGTGGTATCCGGAATCGCCATCCAAAATGCAGTAGGAAGGGTGCCCTGCCACCTATCCAGCATCAGTTCCAAAAATGGCAAAGGAAAAAAACTCTTCCTAGTTGTCAAGTTTAGCTTCCTATAGTCATTGAATATCTTCCATCCAATGACAATCCCTGTGGGTATCAACTCTTTCCTCTCGTTTTCTATAGCTATCACTCGCCCTTTTTTGGGTACGCAGCAAATGAAGCTGACCCAGGAACTATCGAAGAAGGCATAGATAATGTCTGAATTGATCCATTTTAAAATTTCCTTCTTCATCACTTCTTTCTTTACAAAATTTAATCTCTTATAAGGGTTAGCCTTAGGTCCATATCCCTCTTCCATCAAGATTTGATGCATGCGAGGGGTTGATACCTTTCATGTTTGTTATGGTCCACCCAAATGCTTGCCCTAACATCCTAAGTAACTTTAATAATTTTCCCTCTTGCTCCTCACTCAGATCTGCCGAAATGATCATATGTAAGGTTGAGGGCGCCCCCCCCCCCCCCNCTTGCCCTAACATCCTAAGTAACTTTAATAATTTACTCTCTTTCTCCTCACTCAAATCTACCGAAATGATCATATGTAAGGTTAAGCCCCCCCCCCCCCTGCAGGCATATTTGAGGTGGTTAGGCAAGGCTTTTAGTTCCAACTCAGAAGCTACCTCTAGAGATGACACAAGTGGTTTGGCATTGGTGGCAGGGTCCAAAAGTTCAAATATTTTTTTTTATAATGTCCAGAGTTTTGCTCACTTAGTAGAGTAGATTCTTCCCAATGTGTCACATCCTCATCCTCATTTTATATTGGCTCTACCAAGCATTCTTTTAGATTATTCACAAATTGTCAAGACATTACCTAGTCCATTATGTCAATCATATGGCATTGATCTTCACCGAAATCATTAGGAAACCTTATTGATTTTGAAATGTCAAATGTGGTTTCTTGATCATTCACTCACATGGTTAATTTTTCTTCTTGAACGTCAATCATTGCCCTTCCAGCGGCTAGAAATGGTCTTCCCACTATCAAAGGTATTTATTAATCTTCTTCCATATCCAACACTACAATGTCAGCAAGGAATATGAATTTTTCCACCTTCCTAAGCACATCCTCAATGATTCCAATCGGGTAGACTAAGGATCTGTCTGCTAATTGTAAGGTTAAATTGGTTGCCTGGACTTTTCCTAACTCAAGTCTTTTGAAAATGGACATTGACATCGAGTTGATACTGGCTCCTAAGTCACATAAAGATCTTCCTACAAATTCTTTTCCTATTGCACAAGGAATGGTAAGGTTACCTGGGTATTTCATCTTTCATGGAAGCTTCTTTTACAAGATAGCGCTACATTCTTCAGTCAATGGGACAATCTCAAAATTTCCTAATCTTCTCTTTTTAGTCAAGATATCCTTCATGAATTTGGCATAGCTTGGCATCTGCTCTAATGCTTCAGCAAAGGGTATGTTTATGGTTAGTTGTTTGAACACTTCTAAGAATCTAGAGAAATTTTGATCCTCTTTTTTTTTCATTCTTTGGGAGAAAGGTGGTGGTAATCTCTCTTTGGGATCAATCCTAATGAGTTAGACAGGTCTCATTACCTCCTTCTCCTGAGTTTCTAGTTCACCATCTAGGGAAGGGTCTGCATCCACTGGGTCTGCTCTCTAAGGAGTCACTTCTAAATCTTTTCCACTTCTCAATTTAACAGACTGGACTTGCTTACTCCCTTTTTTTCTTTGGGATTTACCTCAGTGTTACTTAGGAGTGTATTTGAAGGTTTATTATTTGCAGCATTCGCCAGTTGTCCTAAATGTTTTTCATTGTTTTTAATGGTTACATCTTGAGTCTATACTTGGTTCCCCATTTCAATTTTTATAATCCGGAGCTTGACCTTTTTAGTCCTCAAAACCATTATCATACAGTTGTCATCTAACCAACATCGTCCAACTAAGATTTTTCAACTACCTTCACCAAACTATTATCTCTTGAGTATTGTTACTTGACTATGATCTTCTGACCTCTAACATTTAACTACAACCACTCAACTATGATTGTTTAACCATTTTTAGTCTTCTAAACCCATCATTTTACTATTGTCCCTCGGTCATCATCACCCAATTAAGATTTCCTGACTATCATCACCCAAAAATTGTCTCTTAAGCATTGTCACTTGAGTATGGTCTTCCTTATCGTTTAACTACAATCGCTCAGCCTTTGTTGCTCAACTACAATCTATTGACTACTATTACCAAAATATGACGTCGTCTAACTATTGTTGCCAGATTTTAGTCACTCAATCATAATTGTCCAAATAAAGTTTTCCTGTCATTATTGTCAAACTATGGTCCAAATCGTTGTCACTTGGCTACGACCTTTTGACAACCATTACTCTATTATAATTTTCTGACCTTTATCACTCAACTATGATATCTCAATTATTATCGTATGAGTATGGTCTCCCAATCATTATTATTTAATTCTTATTTTCTAACCACTATTACTTAACCATACCTAGCCTACTAATTTTATCACCTATTATCACCTATAAGATTGATGCAACCATCAAATACAAGGTTGATGCAAACCATCAATATATCGCTTCACTTATAAGCCTGATGCACATTATTCATATCAACCTCAACACCCATTAAATTTGTTTCTTAACATCACTAATAACACTAGCATGCCATCGCAAATATGGTTGATGTATGGTCTTAACCCTAAAAATGAAACCGGGTATAAAAACCAATAATTTTGTGGACTTAGTTCTCTAGTCTTCTCTCCTTACAAGGGAATGACTATATAAAACACAAATAATATCTTGAAAATAGCTTCAATGTCTAAGATTTTTTCCAATTTCTATCATGAAATCCATTCATTACAGTTTATATGTATTATATTGTACCAACACATTTTTAAATTATGAGAAGATATTATTTACAACCCATAACATACACTAGTAGGGTGTTTTAGTTATTTAAGATTGTCATGTGAAAACTCAGTGTCACTTACAACTCTTCTTTTATTGAATCTTTATATAAAGCTAAGATAATAAACTTATTTTTCCTACCGCTGGCGCTACTCCACCCCACAACAATTTTATGAGAATTTAATAGATTATATTTGTAAATATGGAAGTAAAACTATAATGGATTTCATCAAAGAACAAAATTAAACATTAAATACTCAAAAATATTTGATTATCAATTCTTAGTTATATATGCCCAATGAGATTGACAATCTCAAAAACTTATTGTAGAATTGGTTGTATGCATCAAAAAATTATTTGCACAATTTAAAAGAAAAGAAATATCATATCAAAGTAAAAATCAGCAGCACAAACATTTTATTCAAATAATTTTGAAAATTTGAGAGATAACTATTATATGATTTTATTATGCTTCAAAATTCATTTTAATATGAAATGAATATTGATTGAGCTCCTTCAAAGAATTGATAGTGCTAATTTTTTTTTTTTTTTTAATTTAGAATCAAATTCACTAACTAATAGTCATAATTGACTTAAAATCTTTAGTATAGTAGTTAAATATTAGTAGTTCATATTGACAAATTCTTATAGTAATAATGACAATCTTAAAGTTAGGGCTATTAATCAACTAATCTAAAGCTAATCCAAGTTTAAGTTAAGATTGAATTAAAGTCATTNAAGTTTTGAGAGATAACTATTATATGCTTTTATTATGCTTCAAAATTCATTAGAATCCTAATGACTATGAAATGAATATTGATTGAGCTCCTTCAAAGAATTGGTAGTGCTAATTTTTTTTTTCCTTTTTTTTTTATTTAGAATCAAATTCACTAACTAATAGTCATAATTGACTTAAAATCTTTAGTATGGTAGTTAAATATTAGTAGTTCATATTGAAAAATTCTTATAGTAATAATGACAATCTTAAAGTTAGGGCTATTAATCAACTAATCTAAAGCTAATCCAAGTCTAACTTAAGATTGAATTAAAGCCATTCTTTTTGAGTGAGATCATTCTAAGTTTGCTTATATGTTATCTTAATTTGATCGTCAATTGAGTCGAGGATGATTCAATCGTTTTAATTTGAGCCAAAAAATACTCCATCAAATATATTTTGTATAGCATAACACAAATCTTTAGCATACAAATTGAGATCATGCACATGCATAATACATTGAACTACATTCATTTTCACTTGAATCTTGAGCAAGATAAATAATCATGTGATTTATTTAGGTGGAGCACCAAGTACCTTTTAAACAAATAATATAGAAATTTAAGTTATCTATCCTACTTTTTATTTGTTCTATATATCAGTTTTTTTTATCATTTCTCTTTAATTTTATGCACATTTCATATTGTTATACATATTATTGTTAACTAGTCATGTTCAAACCATTTAATTCTATGATGTACAATATTATAGATAAAAAATGCCACTCCTGTTGATGCCATCTGTCTGATTTAATCATTTTATAGTACATAATACTTAATTTTATTACATATATATTTTTTTACATTTTATTTTTCTTCCACACTTTATTATGTGATTTCTTTATTATCCAACACAAATTCTCATGGATGTACGAACTGGTTGGTACTTTGATTGGCAACCATGGCGTAAGTCCCCTCGTGCTTGGCGCGCATTTTCTGTCTGGACACCTGACGTACCTCTACGTGTGGTCCTGGTTATTCCTGAGTTATTTTCAGGTTATTTCTGGATTATTTTCAATAATCCCGAAATAACTCAAAAATAAAGACGGCGGGTTATTTCTGGGTTATTTCGGTATTATTGAAATAACTCAGAAATAACCTGAAAATAACTCAGCATTATCCTACGCCGCACGTAGAGCTACATCAGGAATCCGCACAGAAAAATTTTTGCGTGTCTTGGGTTTGAAGCTCGCCTCGAATAACTTATTATTAACCTGGGATTGACTCCAATAATTTGCAGTCCATCTTTAAAAAAAAAATCCTCGTGGCATAAACGGTTTACTAGAAATTCAATAAAATGTTATGTACCCTTCAAAATATTTATTTATGGCACTGTCTTATTATCAATTTAAATAATCCCTTATATTTATGACAATGATTCCTATTATAATGATGACTAAGAAATAGATGAAAATAAATGAAAAAATAATGAAGGACTTGTACTTTATATGATAAAGGCTTTTATGATATTTTTTTAAGGAATTAAGCTGAGCATTAAGCACCATTATTGACAATTAATCTTAATTAAGGTGATTGATCTTGATTAAAATTTACAAAGTTTAAGGTAATCTGTATGTAATTGTCCCTAAAAACTATCCTTAATTTTTGCAAATATCATTTTCGTAACCTTAGAACTGGATTTTGGTGATGAAAGATTAAGCTGATTCATAATTTAACCTTATTATTGCTAATCACAGGTAAAATTAGAAAAAAAAGTTTGCAAAAGTCAATTTTTGCAAAAGGATTTTGGTGAATAAAGGCAATTGCAAATGATAATTTAACCTTATTGTTGCTAATCACAAGTAAAAAACGGAGATTTGCATATATACCCGTCAATTTTTATGTATTTACATATCTAGCATCTAAAATTTGATCTTTATTTAAATGATACTTTACTTATGCATGAAAATGTGTTTTAATTTTTAAAAATTTAAATAATGTTTTATTGATGTGGAATGAAAGATTTGGTGGTATAGATATAAAAATAAAGTTTTAGATGTCAGGTATTGACGTGGGTCGACCCAGAGACAATGCACTATGACGTGCCCACACGAGGACATGGCAGTTGTCGTGTATGGACTCGAGTTCAACATCTTCCACTCGACCATGACGAGGCGTCTCTTGCTCATGATGGCTGGAACCAGTTCAGAAGCGCAGATGGAGAGACGACCGACCTTCCTTACGTGGGATTATTACCTATCATGTGGATTGGGATCCACTCCTATTTACCCTGGCTATATATAGGTTGGTGTTGTTGTATTTTAGGTCAGTTTTCAAGTGTGCTTCTGATGGGACGTCCCTTATTTCCAAGGAAGAGTGATGTTCTGGTTGTATCTCATTATAAAGTGGAGGTTATCTTTCAAGGGTCAAGTGATGCTCTACTGTATCTCGCTTCCGATGTGATATATCCTCGGCTCTCTGCCTCTACAATCCTCCCTCCATTGTCGTTGTCGTTACTGTAGCTACCTAGAAACAGTTCTATGATTTGTTCTCCCTACAATTACCCACCTCCTAGCAGCTAGCAGCCTGCAATCTTTATTCTCCCTGTTCAACCATCCCAACACCTTCCTCCACCTTGTCAAACCCTTCCTCATCACTATCATTATCGGCAAAACAACAAGCCTGCTAATCTCCTGATGTTCCAGCAATTCCCACAGCAACTCATGCCTCTGCTTGCAACCCAACTTGTTGTCCTTGTTGTGCATGTCTTCCTCAACCGATACTTCTATCTCCTTCTGTTGTGTTGTCATCACCCTACTTATGCATGAAAAAGCGTATTTCATTTTTTAAAACAGTAATATTTTTATGTCATAAGAAAGATTTGGGTGTTATAAATGTAAAAAAAGAAAAGTTTAGTTGCTAGATATGTAAGTACATAAGAATTGGATGGTATGCATGTAACTGCCCAAAAAATAAATAAATATAACCATGCCAAGCCTAAACTAGCCATACAATATACAACCTACTTGACCACAAGGCTGCAGGTAGCTTAAAAGTCTAGTTTTCATTAGCTTTATTTCCATATATCAAATGATAAAAATAAAATTATTTCTTTACAAAATTGTAATTTTATGTGCAGACATTCAAATGGATGTTGTTGATGCCCGAGCCAATAAAATACACTACAAACAATTACATACAAAACTTTGATAATTTGAAGCAATAAAATCATATGCCATATTCTCACGGCCAAGAAACTAAGGTTAGTATCAGCTGAATTACAAAATTGGATTGCATATCTGCATTTGGAACTCATGAAATTCTAATTTTTATTGACAGATGACAGAACTACATAGCAATTTTAGGTGGTTTTATAAAGCTTGATGATCTATAACTGTAATCATCTCTTTCTCTAACAATGGAGGTTTTCAATACAGCTTTGGTTCAGGAGAGAGACATTGGCTTACCGCAGAGTGATTCAATTTCATCTTCGAGAAGTCGATATAAGTTCGCTTTAGTTCGTCGATACACCCAGGCTTTATTCGTCTCATCCCAATCAAATCTAGATGGTCCGCTGCAAGTAAAAAGGAATTAAGGGTGTAGAACTACCAGATTTATGCCAAAAAAAAAAAAGTAAAAGAAAATAAAAAGAAAATTAATGCCAGCTGTTTGTCCTAAATTTATGTAGTGACAAAAGCTACTTTTGAGATCCATATATACTGAAGTGTGGCAAACATGGCTCACAACAGTTTTAAAACCATCATAACGGCTTCGCATCTGCCATTACAAAAAGCTGCAACCGTCTCAATCGAACCCTAAAACACACAAGCTACTGCTTCATGTGACCTTTTCAGTATTTGCATTTCTTAACATAAGTTGAATCTAAACGCCTACTCTCCTAACAGAATCCCTGATGGTCGAAGTTTAATATGAACAAGTCATCTAAGACGACTCTCTTTAATCTTGTCTGTCACTGGACCTACACCGACCCTTTTATGCATAGATTCATTTCACATTTTGGCTATAAGTGTCAAGTCACTCACCCACCTAAGCATTCTCATCTCAACAACACTTATCTTTGTCTTATGCTTCTCTTTTAAAGGCCAACAGTCTACACCATAAAACATTGCAGGTGTCACTTTCTTTAAGTCTAAACGGTACTTTTCTATCAAACAATAGGCATGATGCTTTCCTCCACCTCAACCAACCAACCTGAATTATACTAATAACATCCCCATCTATATCACCATCACTTTGAACAACGAACCCGAGATATCCAAAATATTCACACCTTTTAATGATTTGATCACCCTTTGTTATAACTCTACCACTAGAGCTACAACAACAATAAAGCCTTAATCCCACTACGTGGGGTCGGCTACATGAATCCTTTTTCTCCACCAGGCGTCCTATTTAGTGTCATATTTTCATTTAGTTCTAGTAAATTAAGATCATTTTTAATACAATGAGTCCTATTTAGTGTCATATTTTCATTTAATTCTAGTAAATTAAGATCATTTTTAATACAATATCTATTTAGTGTCATATTTTCATTTAGTTCTAATAAATTAAGATCATTTTTTATACAATAAGATTTTTCTCCATTGAGTCATGTTTAGTGTCATATTTTCATTTAGTTCTAATAAATTAAGATCATTTTTTATACAATAAGCCTGTCCTATTTAGTGCCATATTTTCATTTAGTTCTAGTAAATTAAGATCATTTTTTATACAATAAGCCCATGTCTCCTAGGTCTACCTCTGCCTTTCTTAACACAAGTCGAATCTAAAACATCTACTCTCCTAGTCGGATCATCTAATGGTCGACGTTTAATATGACCAAACCATCTAAGACGACTTTCTCTAATTTTGTCTGTC
>JXCR01119217.1:829202-852767 GCA_002079205.1 Phalaenopsis hybrid cultivar
TATTTTTAGCGTCACCGATTGTTCTTTTAGACTCCCTGCGGGCCGTTTGATATTTTTTCCAGTTCTCTAAGCTTTTACATTTAAACCAATTTTTATAACATAACTTCTTATATTTTATCTTTTCTTGCACATTATTATTCCACCACCAACTATTTTTATTTGTAAATATTTTTTCTTTTGATTCTCCAAGAACATCTTTTGCTACTTTTTTAATAGTGTTTGTTACTTTATCACACATCACATTTGATTCTTCATAAATATTCCAAATTTTGAAATCTACCACTAGAGCTACTACAACTAAAATTGCCTTCCATGTATTCAGTTTAGATTTACTCAAACAAAGGTATTTAGACTCCAATGTAGACATCCATTATTCAAATTTTTCTTTAACCCTTTCTCTAGTCTTATACATAAGAAGAATATCATTAGCGAGAAACATGCATCAAGATACATCCTCCTATAAATGTCTAATAGATACATCCATAACTAAAACAAAAAGATAAGGGCTTAAAGCCGATTCCTGATTTCATCCAACTTAAAGCTGAATCCTAATTTCATCCAATTGAAATAGAAAAATACTTGGCCAATACTTCTTCTGTTCGAAAACAAGTAACAACTACATATCTTTAATGACTTGAAAACAATTTCTCATTATCAATCCTCAAACTTCTCGTTATTTCCATCAACTTATTAAACAAGTTTGAAATAAAATTTTCTTTCATTTGAAATAAATCTTCTTTCATTTTTATAGTAAATGAGTCAACTCATGTGCAAACTCAAACATACGAAATTGAGCTCAAAATTAAACTTGATTAATTAGTCAAAGCTCAAGCTCAAGTTAGGGGTGAATTAATCTTAACTCGATTTGCTTGCATTCATAGTCCAGACCTAATCAATTATAAATAATTTTGATGCCGATATTTAGCAACTTAGAAAGTTGCATAAAACTTTGACCGGCTGTATACTTTGGAGAGTTAAGGGCCATTAAAAAGGAAAAGCAAGAAAAAACTGGGAGAGAAGTAATACCTTCTTTTCTAAATTCACTTAGGGCACGATTATTGACGAGCGACCAAATGATACATTTGAGCAGTTAACAAGACAAACGCTATAGTTTATTGGTCATTGTTATAATAACTGACATAAAATAGAAGAGCTAACCAGAGATAAAGATAGAGAAGAAGAAGAGAGGAGTTGTGCGGATGACTTACTTTGTGAAGGAAGAGATAGACAGGGGTTAGTGTGAAAGCCTGGCCGAGGCGAGCACAGAAAACATGTGCAAAAGCGACAAGTGATCCTTACATTTTGTTTGTGCAAACGATGACATCAGCAAGCTGAAGAGTGAAGGAGGAAGAGGATGTTGCAATTTTGTGCGGACGAAACCATCGTCGAGCAGACTAGGGTGACAAAACATTAAGTCAATGGCGATCGGCTTCCACATTTGAGCAGAAGAAAAGGAAAGACAAGTAGAATCGAGGACACGGAGCTATCACATGTGTTTTATATGTGAAAGGAGGAAGAGATAAAGGTTGTCTCATGTGCAGCATTATCAAATATAGGAAGATTCCCGCTTTGAAGAAGAAGCTGATGTCGTGCGTGGAGAATATATATGTGTGCGAGGTTTCTTACGAAAGGCATGTGCGTGACTTTGAGAGAGGGTGGGGGACCCGAACATATCATTTTAAATAATAATTAATGAATTTAATTTATATGTTAATTCAAATAGTAGGTTTAATTAAATCAGCATTCAAACTATACAAGTTTCAAATTGGAAGGAAAAAATCCTTACGTGCTGGAAGCTTGACTTTTATGCTTTAAATATATAAATAAGTTCAATTAAAATGTTATTAAGGTATATTAAATTTTATGAATCAATTTCAATAATTTAGTTTAGACATGAAATTGAATTAAAAGGCCAATAAAAAACTAGATTGTATCATGCAAAAGAAGAAATAAGAAGGTAAGATTAGTGCTTATTTGGTAATCATTTATAATCAATTAAATGATAAATTTCTACATATTAATGTTAGAATTATTTTTTCTAAATGTCAGAATATTATGAAATATAATCAGATGAGAAAAGTGAAGCTATGAAAGAGAGAGATAAAGGATTTGACAGGGATCATTTCTTAAAGTGAAATCAAAGTGAGTACCCTTACTTATACACTCTTTTAGATGTTGGTCATATCATAGTAATGAATATACATTTTTAGAAATACTAATGTTATACATTATGTAAATTTATAATTGAATGAAAAGAGATATGGATTATATGTGTTTGTGTGTCTATGATTAATTATGATGGAATTCACCCCTTCTGGTATTAACTGTGAGGCATTAAGATACTTATGCACGTAAATGGAAAATTTTTTTGATATTGATGTATCTTAAATGATACACTTTTAGATAATGCTCCTGTGACGGGTGTAAAAAAATGATATACATATGGAAAGGAAACAGTAAGACATAATTAATGTTTGAAACTACCTCGAATGATCATATTAGACAGTATAAATCGTTAAATGCTCTTATATTAATTTATTTAAAGTTTGTCTGACATGCATGTTGAATTTTTTATTGTGTTGCTATAATTTAAAAGTAGAGTATTTACTAACTATTATGAGTATTTTTTAACTATTGTAGCTCATTTTATTTTAAATTAACATTTTATGTTTAATTATTTGATGAAAAGATGAGTAATAATGAGGGGAATATCTAAATAATACATGAACAACCTGAGCTAAGGTAAAAATTTAATTGCATTATGTCAATTTGTTTTTATAGTAGCACTTTCATTTGTTAATTATCATTAATAGAAAATGAATATTGAAAATTTTAGTTTTTACTGCCCGACCATCTGTACTCGTCTTAGTTAATACCAAGCTTCAGACCGAATCGTGATAAAAGTAGTATCAGAGCACAAGACTTAGGATTAAATAATACAATCTTGATGAAGGAACCAACATAATAATTACAAAAAATATAAAAAAATAATATTGAAAATTTAAGTTAACTTAAACTAAGTAATTATGTTAGTTTAGGCAAAATAAGCATCCGAGATTATTTGTAAGAAATGAAATACCACCTGCTATTACTATGAACATGAATGCCTTAACCTAGAAGATAATGGCGATGACATAAGTGATTCAGAAGTCCAGACCACAGTTTAGTAAAAATGAAACAGTAGTTGTGAATAGTACATAAAGATATTTCAGAATCTACGTCCAGCATTGTTCAAGGGAACCAAAGATTTGATTGAAGTGGAGAATTGGCTGATGTGAACTGAGAATATATTAGATAGTATAGCATGTCCAGATGAAAAAAGAGTATGATTAGCTACATTTGTATTGGATGGAAAAGTTGCCCAGGACAAACTGGAGGACATACCCAACATAATGGTAATTTCGAAGAAGTTTGTCGAGCATTTTGTACCCATATCTGCTCAAAGATAAATGCACTACAAATTAACCAGATTGATACTGTGAGAAAATGTATTCATGAAATATGAAGTAGTTAACTGCACTATCAAGGTATTTGTCACAGTTGATCGCTACTACAATAAAAATGCTATAGATTCCTTTCTAAATTGAAGGGTTCGATCCGGCAATCATTGGCACCGTTGAAAATTAATTATTACTCAGTGTTAGTGGAGCGCGCTAGACGGGTAAACAAAAATTTTCATGTTATACAAAATCGTAAAGAGAAGCACGAGAGAATATTAATGATGTAGAGCATGTGATCAATCAGACAGATTCGATGGGAAAAAGCTCGAGTTTAATTCTAATAGATTCGGTGGTGACACGCCTCAGAGTATTGTAGCACTTGTGTCAAGTGTAGAAAACAACATAAAGGGGAATGTTTGATGGGCTCAAATACATGCTACTAGTGATGTCAGTCTAGTGAAATGGTTAGATACTGCCCTTCACTTGTCCAAGAAACCTCAAAAAAACCTAAACCAGGTGAAGCACTTTCACAGAAGATTGCATGTGGAAAAAAAAAGAATACAATCAACAACTTCAACTCGTAAATTCAACCAAGACAGTCAGTTCGACCTCAAGTTTATGACCATACTCGTAGTGAGCATAAGGAAGTTGTTGTTGATGATGTTGATGCTAATATGGACTAATGAGTGCGATGTTTTCCTACACATGATATGGATGTCATTATGGTGTATTTCTTTTTTAGATGATGTGTTGTTGTTTTTAGATGTGATGTTATCAAGTTTCAATTGATGGGATGTAAGTGGAGTTATCTAGTCTCAGATATTTATTTTACTGCATTCACTTTTCAATTTAATGAATGAGATCTAGAATTCTTAATAAGAGGTGATTTGAGGCTTGAGGCCTGAATCATGTTTATATATTTTAAATTTTGATGATGAAATTTTTATAAAGAGATACATTGTAATAACCAAAATAAAATAAGAAAACTTAAAAATGAAATAAAAGTAATAAAAAATGGATTTTCTTGACAATTTTTTCTTTTAAGTCTCTCTCAAACACCAAAAGGAAGAAATAAAAAGAGCAAGCAAGTAATAGAGATGGAGAACAGCAAGAAGAAGAGAGTTGTGTGGATGACTTCATGGAGGAGAAGAGAGAGGTGGTCGCATGTGAAACCCTAGCTGAGCCGAGCATAGAAAACGTGTCCGGGAGCGACATCACTCGCGGGAAGAAGGAATTGAGTGATCCTTATGTTCATTTTGTGCAAACGATAACATCAACAAATTGAAGCGTAAATGAGGAAGAGGAGGATGTGGTTTTGTGTGAGAGATGTTGTCAAGCAAACTAGGGTGACAAAACATTAAAGCAATGATGATCAGCTTCCATGTTCATGTAAAAGAAAAGGAAGGAGAAAGAGAACAGCTAGTAGAGAGCCTTCACATGCATTTTATGAGCAAAGGAGTAAGAAATAAAGGGTGTCTTGTATGTGGTATTATTGAACATAGAAATATTCAGGCTCTAAAGACAAAGTTGGTGTCGTGCGGGAAAAAGAAGAGGTATGCATACGAGGCTTCTTATTAAAAAAGGGAGAAGAAGTGCGTGCATGATTGGGGGGAGGGATCCAAACAGATAATTTTAAAGTGAGTTAGGATTTTATTGTATTAATTAATGGTTTAATTATTATGTTTATTTTAAATAGTAGATCTAATTAAATCGGAATTCAAACTATACAAGTTTTAAATTTGAAAGAGAAGCCTTACGTGCATAGAGTAAATCAAGTCATAGAATGAATATTAAGATAAGGCTTTATGGACTGAATTTTATAGTTTAATTATATAAATTATTTTGATTAAAATCTTATTAAGGTATATTAAACTTTATGAATTAATTTCAATAATTTAGTTTGGACAAGAAATTGAATTAAAAAACCAATAAATTTAGACGTATTGTGCAAAAGAAGAAGAAATACGGTTGTAAGATTAGTGCTTATTTTGGCAATCATTTATAGTCAATTTAACTATAAATTTCTACATATTGATGTTAGACAATTATGAAATATAATCAGATGAGAAAAGTGAAGTTGTAAAAGAGAAATTTAAAAGATTTGAAAGAGATCATTTCTTAAGGTGAAATCAAAGTGACTACCTTACTCTTAGGCTATGGTAATCTTTTATCCATCTAAACCGAATTCATTGATTATTATTGAAACCTGATTGCAACAATTACGGTGATTCATACAATTTTTATATGTTGGTCATATCATAAAGATGAATATTTATTTTAAGGAATACTAATGTTATGAATTATGTAAAAGTACAATTAAATTAAGAAATCATTTGAATCGTATGAATTATATGAGTTTGCATGTGCATGATTGGGTACGATGAAGTTCACCACCTTATGATACTAGTTGTGGGGACACTAAAGTGCTCATACACATAAATGAAAAGAGTTATTGATACTGGTATACCTTAAATAGTACAATTTTAGACGTTGCTCTTGTGATAGATGTAAATAAAATAATATAGATGTAGAAATGATATAGTTAGATATTTAATATTTCAACCCACCTTAAATGATCATATTAAACAAGATAACCAATCAAATGCTCTTATATTAGTTTATTAAGTTTAATTGACGTGCAGATTTTTATTTTTTCATCGTGTTATTATAATTTATAAGAAGAAGTATTCACTTTGTTCCTCATTTTATTTTAAATTAACCTTTCAATTTTAATTATTTGATTAAAAGATCAGTAATAGAAAGAAAAATATCTACAAAAAACATGGACAATCGGTGCTAAGGTAAACATTTAATTGCATTATTTTAATTTATTTTTTTATCGTGACTCTTACATTTGTTACATGTTAATTATAGAAAATGAATATAGAAAAATATATTTTTTACCGTCCGATCATCTGTACCCATCTTAGATAATTCCAAGCCCCAGACAGGCTTGTGACAATTGTAGCGAGGAAAAGGCGTGAATGTGTGCTTGTTAAACTAACTATTGTAGATACACTGAAAAAAATGCTCATTTGTCACCTATTAAGAGAATGAAAATATTCTATTAGGTTGTGATCTATGAAAACTATCAAATGGTTGGTTTTTTATAGTAGTCATAAATGAAATAAATTGAGTGGAGAACTACAATGTTCAAGCTCATTCATTTGTTTTCTAATCAGTTTGAGCAAGATTAAAGATGAATGAAGGCTTCAAAATTTTTCTCAAGTTAGTTTCTTAAATTTCTAATCATATCCAAGCCATAATAATGCTTAATTACCTAATATGGAAGATGTAAATAATTTAAGGAAATTCATGTCACAAATCATAAATGTATTCATAATTTTTTTTACTAAAATTAACATGATATGCGCAACATTATTTCTAGTATTTTACGAATAACAAAATTATATTTTTTATTCTATCCAACCGCGATATATCCAATATCTTCAACGTACCTACACATCTAGTAATATAAATAACATTTTAAATAACATAAGGTATACAATAATGTAAGTTGTGAGAAAACAAGCAATTAAATTATTATTAAATGAGTATTTTATTGAGCTTTTAGAGAGCTACTTAATAAAAAATGTGAGCATATTTATGAACATAAATGAATGAACGAGATTATATTCAAGATTATTGATTTGTATACCACAATATAAAAATTTTATTTAAGTTTTTTTCAGCTAACATTAATGAGCCTTATATTAATGGATATAAAGCTGCTCAATAAGATTTGTTCACTTATAGCTCAAGTTGGGTGCATAAAAGGCTATCAAAAAGGTTGATTGTTATTTGTAATAGAAGATTTATAGTAAATATCATCAAGATGTTAATTCTGTTCTCTGGATCTCGAAGTCGGTTCAAAACCTTCTTGATTGAAAAGTCAATTTGAATCTCATTGAATCTAAAAATTGATTATTATAATTCTATATTAGAAAGCCAATTCAACTAGGCTAAATCTACAACTCACCCAAGTTCAAATTTCTTTTGGACCCTATTTTAGTTTTTAGTGTTCAAAAGAAAACGTTGCTTGGACATGCATTGTGAGGTATTCATTCAGTGATGAACTAAAACAAATTGATATCATATTTGTAAATGAGATCTTCCAATTTTGCAAAAGAAAAAGGAAAGCGTTTAATAAAGTCATTGCCCGAGATTTTCTTTTATATAATTTTCAATAGATGTAACCCATCATACAGTCTAAGAGTTCTCTCTTGATCAACACCGTTGATGGTTTATTCAATTCTTAGATTTTTTATGATTTATCCTCTTGATTAATTTCAAAATAACAATCATATGGCCTGATAGATAGTGGGTGCAAAAAGTTTTACTTAGTTCTTCTACACGTAAAAGCGAACTAAACTTCAAATATTAGTGTTAGTTCTTCTACAGGTCAAAGCGAGCGAAACTTTATTTGCAAAATCTGATAAGACTGCCTCATCATTAACTTGACCTCTCAGCGCTTAGAAAATAAAGTAATCAAGCGTGGTCCTTACATTTAAATAGAGTTACTTAACTTTTGAGCTTTAGAATATAGTATTGGACCTTATAGAATTAAGCTCTTCAGCCAAAGAAAGAAATAGTATTCTTCAACTTCGGAATGGTTAAAAATTATCGGATTACCCCTAAGCAAGGAAAAAACAAAAGAATTCTTGGGTCTAACATTACATAGCCACTTGGGCCAAAGAAAGAATTCAAATTCTTAAGCATTCAGACATTTCAAAATTATCCAATGAAAAGGGACTGATGGCATCAAGACTAACCCATTGAGTTCAATAGGTTAGACATGGTTAGGTCATTTTAATTTTCAACTAGCCTATCCCAGTTGGATTTAATACTTTAATTTAAAATTGATGCCTCATTTATTCCTATTTTTAAGGAAATTTGAATTAGTTTTTCTTTCATTTAGAAAGTAGTTTGATATACTCTAGTGAAGTAGTTTCCTCTATTCTAGGAATTAATTTCTTTGATTTTAGAAGTTAATCAGCAATTTACATAAGTTTAGTTTTAAAGTCTAAAACATGTACTCTATAAATATCTTCAAGGAAGAATTTAAAAAAAAAAGAAAATATTTCTCTACATTCTCATCTTCCTCTCCAATGATCAAGCAAGCAGTCCCTTTATATTTTTAATTTTTTATTTAGTTCCCCTCTAAATCATGCTGCTGGAAAAAAATAACAACAGCTTTCGAACACAAAGGATGATCTAAGAATATGCCGCAATAAGAAATCAAAGAGTAGACCTTTGATAATCAAAAATGGGATATTTCTAATTAGAAAACAACATAGAGAAAAACATTACAAAAGTTGACCTAAAACTCTGAAAAACAAAAGGGAAGCCTCAATTTCATTTTAAAACCTTAAAGACTACCTTCAAAACAAGACGGATTATTTGGCCAGAAAATCATATCATTTAGACTATGCAATGTGCTAGCAACTTTTATGAGAATGATAAATGGGATATTGCACCCTTTTCTAGATAAATTTATAATTGCTGCAAGGTATTTTGGCGAACAACGGTTAAGTGGAGCATTTGTAAAATTTTGGGCAATCTTAGAGACTATACAAGAGTTCGAACCTATACTTAATCCTCAAAATATGCAATTTTGATAGCCTCAAATTTTTCTACCTCAGTTTCTTAACAAGGAGGACTAAAAATAGAAACAGGATAACGACAATCCAAAACAAGCCCTAACCGTAAACTGTTTCAAAGTGAGAAGCATCATGGGGACCTGTCAACGTGTACGAAAGTTTACCAATAACTTCTCAATATTTGAGTACCAGTAGATTAATTTGTTAGCCCAGTTAATAATAGTGCAGCCATAACTCAGCTTGTAACCATGCAGGTGCTACCAATATATCACAAAGAGTATGCCTGCATTATATGCAACAATGCAATTTTTTTATAAGTATGGGAATGCCATAAAGGGCTCTAGTAACAAATTGAAGATGTCTGAGACATCAAGTGCAAGCAGAAGGGTAGAGAGAGGGGTCAAGTCTAGACGGTTGGACAGAAGCGGTAAACCTATTTGTAAGCATGCAGGTGCTACCAATGTACTAAACAGAGTATGATATGTTGTACACAACAAACCAAATATTTGGGATGCCTTGATAAATTGTTTCTGACAAGGATAATAAATTTCGCAGGAATTTCTGGAAGATCTTTGAGGTTTGACGGATAATAAAACAAAATAAAGATCCGGTAGACAAGATGGTGAATTGTATGATAATCCACACGGTAAGGAGCAATAATTCGTATCATTCAAAGAATTATGATAAGAGTCTTTCAGATATGTAGTTTGTGTTCAAATGTGGCTGTTCATTGGTCAACATCAAAGTCACCTTTAGAGATATGTCTAAAATACAGGCCATAGATCTCCTTTGACCTAAAACTTCAAGTTAGCAAATAGAAGGAAACTAAGAAGATGAGAAGCTATGGCATGCGTAATGATTCCCAAGGTATGGCTTAATTGACCAAACCAAATATTTGGGATGCCTTAATAAATTGTTTCTGACAAGGATAATAAATTTTGCAGGAATTTCTGGAAGATCTTTGAGGTTTGATGAATAATAAACTAAAATAAAGATCCGGTAGACAAAGATGGTGAATTGTATGATTATCCACAAGTTAAGGAGCAATAATTCGTATCATTCAAAGAATTATGATAAGAGTCTTTCAGATACGTAGTTTGTGTTCAAATGTCGTTGTTCATGGGTCAACATCAAATTCACCTTTAGAGATATCTTTAAAATACAGGTCATAGAGCTCTTTTGACCTAAAACTTCAAGTTAGAAGATAGAAGGAAACCAAGAAGATGAGAAGCTATGGCATGCGTAATGATTCCCAAGGTATGGCTTAATTGACCCTCTAGTTCCAAATATTTAAAAATGTGAAAAGTCCCTCTATTTTTTTATCTTATTTCAAAAGCTTAGTTGCAATGACATCCAATTCTTTTAACAAACTTGAATATGCTTTTTTGCAAAAGTGTTTGTTGGACTTTGGAAGTGCAAGACTTCCAAAGTTCAAATACTCAAAGATACATGCAGATGAACGCACTTGAAGGATCAAAACCTTAAATAAAGTATTAGATTTATTAGGTTTATTAGCTTTCCATAGTCATTATTATTTATTAATTCCCCTTATTAGATTTATTAGGTTTATTGGTTTTCCATAGCTGTTATTATTTAATAATTTTCATTATTCTGCATTATGTAGTTCCCTTTTTATCTTTATTCTTTTTTAAATTTCTTTGATTGTGTTTTTATTACTTTTCTTGTTTGAATCCATTGCAAACAGGTGTTTAAAAATCCCTCTTTGTATCAATGAGAAATATGTTACCTTGATCACCAATTCAACATAGTATCATAGTCATGGCACTAACACTAGAGGTTCCACCCTAGCTATCAACCACCTGCCAATCACCTACATACTGGATCCTTCTTGCCACTAATTTTTATTTTGTTGCATCGTCCCTATCATTATTACTTATTTTATGTCGTTGATTTCATGTCTACACTTCTTTTCTATTGGAACCACCAAGCTGATGATTTTTATTTTTTTGCCGCTATTTTTCTTTCTTTATTGGATCCTCCCTGCCTTTACTACTTATTTTTTGCCACTGATTTCATGTCTACACTTCTTTTTGTTGGATTGTCCCTGGAGGTGATTTTTTTTTCTGCTGATTTTTTTCCTTAATATTTTCATTGTTGGGTCCCAAGCCCCGGATGTAAAAAATTGAGAGTTGCGTTAGGTAATCAACAGCCAGCGTAAAATTTATCGAAAAATCATGACATGAATTTTTTTTATCATTGTGTAAATGCTAAGGCATCCCTGAAAGCAACGTAATGTATGGTCTAAATACAGTGAAAAATATGCAAGAGTCGCTATACCGACGACCGGGTGTAGTGTCAAATAAGTAAAGGTTCCCACATTATAGATGGATGTGGATAAAGAAGTTAGTCTATGAAACAAATATTATGATAGGATCTTGGAATATAGGTACTCTCACTATTAAATTAATGAAATTAGTTGATATTATGATTCATGGAAAGATAAATATCTTATGCATTCAAGAAACTAAATGGGTTGGAGAAAAGGCTAAGGAGATTGATAACTTAGGTTTTAAACTTTGGTATTCATGTAAGAGTAGCACTAGAAATAGTGTATATGTAATTATAAATAATAATTTGAAAGACAATATTGTCAAAATTAATAGAATTGGAGATAGAATTATAGCCCTCATGATTATTGTTGATACTAAGATTTTTAATAAATAAGAGTTTGAAAGATAATGTTGTAAAAATTAATAGAATTGGAGATAGAATTATAGCCCTTAAGATTATTGTTGATACTAAGATTTTTAGTATTATAAGTATTTATGCTTCACAAATAGGTTTAGATATATGTTCTAAAGATAAATTTTGGAATGACTTAGAAGAATTAATATAAATGATAACTCTTAAAGAAATAATTTTTATTTGAGAAAATTTAAATGGACATGTTGGTAGATTAGTAGAAGATTTTAGAAATATTCATGGTGACTGCGGTTCTGGAGTGATTGATGAAGAAGGTAGAGTCGTATTAAATTTTGTTTTAGCATATGATTTTGTTATTGCTAATAATTTATTCAAGAAAAGATATGAGCATATTATTACTTATGAGAATAGATCTAATAAAATAAAAAATAATTATTTTCTTATGAGAAAAAGAGATCGTCGAGAATGTAAAGATTGTAAGGTCATTCCAAACAAGGATTTAAGTACTCAACATCGATTACTAGTTTTAGATTTTAAAATTAAGAATTGTAAAATAAAGAATTCAAGAAATCGTTATAGAATTAGATGGGAGTACCTAAAAGACAAATAAAATTATTTTTATAATTAAAATTCAAGATTTCAAGATTTGGGATGTTCAGTAAGAAGCAAACTCTAGATGGGATAAAGTAACGAACACTATTAAACAAGTCACAAAAGAGGTACTTGAAGAATCAAAAGAAAAAGTTCCTATAAATAAAAATAGTTGGTGGTGGAATAATAATGTGCAAGAAAAGATAAAATATAAGAAACTATGTTACAAAAATTAAGTTTAAACGTAAAAGCTTAGAAAACTGGAAAAAATATCAATCGGTCTGTAAGGAGTCTTAAGAGAACAATCTGTGACGCTAAAAATTATGCTTTTAGTGATCTTCATATAGATTAGATACTAAGGAGGGTGAAAAATAAATATATAAACTAGCCAAACAAATAGAAAAAAAAAGTAAAGAATTAACTCAAATAAAGTGTATTAAAGATGAAAATCAAAATGTGATTTTCTTAGAAAAAGATATTCAACATAGGTGTGTGAGTTATTGATAAATATTTTAATGAAGTTTCTAAAAATACAATTGACTTTAGTGATCTTAATATCGTTAATAATAATAAAATATTTTATTTTTACAGTCACATTAGTAAAAAAAAGTTGATGAGGCTTTAAAGAAAACCAAGGGTGGAAAGTCTATAAGACCTAATGATATCCTCATTGAACTGTCGAAATTTATAAGAGATTTGAGAGTTTCTTGGCTTACTAAACTCTTAAAAATTATTTTAAAAACTAAAAGATGTCTGAGGAGTGGAGGCATAGCAGCGTCTCTAGTCGGACCAAAGAATTGTATAGAAGCTGTTTTGCTTTAATGAAAACCTTTCTACCACTAATTTAACAGAACCTTTCTGTTGTTAGTTTTATCTGTCGGGCCATTCAGAAGGCCTTCCAGACCGGCTATTTTTCCTCAGTCGTCGGCCATCTTTCTTCCTATCTGCCTGGTTGTTGGTTCCAGAAGCTTTTTCAGCTACTGAACATACCTCATACCAGCCTTTTATCTCAAATCATGCTCAGCCCACTTCCATGACCCCTTGGGCGAATCACCCTATTTGTGATAACTGACAGAAACCCAACTACACTCACAATAAATGTTGGAAACTAAACCGACAAAACTTTCCAGTAAACCGACAAACAAACCTTCATCCAAAATTCTCTGTTGTCAAGGTCTCACGGCGACATTCAAGTCTACCATGGTTCAACCAACTCCTACTCGGAACATCCTAGAATCCTTTGAATCCCTGAAAAACCCCGATCGAGCAATTGATCAAGCTACTTGGAGCCAATCAATTCTCTGCGAGTGCATCTACCTCACGTCCGACAAGGTACTCTTCCTGTGGCTCTCACAATTTTTTCCTCCTCTAGTCCCTGGATTATTGATTCGAGTGCCACGGATAACAAGATTGGATGCTAGCAAGTTTTCTCAACTTACTATCCATAGTCTAAGAAAAATACAATCATAAATGTCGATGACCCTTGTAGTTCTATTGGTGGTAAAGGATCAGTTGTACAAACAACCAGTTTAACTCTGGAGTCTATTTTACATGTTCTATTGCAATACAACTTGTTATTTGTTAGCAAGTTGACGAATGATATTTTGATTACATTGCAAATTTCTTTTCTGATGGTTATGTTTTTCAAGATCATCGTTCGGGGAGGATGATTGAAGCTGCTAAAAGAGTAGCTGGACTCTACTACTTCCAAGAGAAGAGCACGGGGAGTGATGACACACCCCTCAAAAGTAGTTTATCTCGAGTCATTGAATGTCTCATTATGTTGTTGCACTGTTGTTTAGGTCATCCTAGTTTCTAATATTTAAAAAATGAAAATCTGTTGATGTTTTCTAATAAAATCTTTCTAATTTTAATTGTGAGACATGTCAGTTAGCCAAACATCATCGTGTCTATTACACACCCCACACTTACACAACTTCCGCTCATTTCACTCTCATTCATAGTGATATATGAGGATCCTCTAGCACTTCTAGCTACACCAATGATCGGTGATTCTTAACTTTGAGTGATGATCACACTCGGCTGACATGAGTATATATTTTAAAAGACAAATCGAAGGTTGTTGTCACATTCTAAAACTTTTACACCTTCATTTTAACTCAATTCAAAACTCCTATTCAAGTTCTTCAGACCAATAATGGTCGTGAGTTTTTCAACTCTAATTTGAGTGAATTCTTGATGAATAAAAGCATCCTCCACTATAGCTTGTGTATGGACACGCATCAGCAAAATGAGGTAGCATAGAGAAAAACTATCACCTCCTTGACGTTACTCACTCCATTATGTTTCAATTCAATGTACCGAAATAGTTTTGGAACGATGGCATTCTCACTATCACATATCTCATAAATAGTCTACTCTAAAATTCACAAAATCATAACTCCCTTAGCTACCATGATGTCATACTTTCCTACCAATCGGATCTTCTCCACCTTAGACCCCAAGATTTTTGGGTGTACTACTTTTATTCAGAACATTGCCAAAAATTGGAGTAAACTTGATCTCAGATCCATAAAATGTATCTTCCTTAGATACTCTATCACCCAAAAAGGGTATCGGTGTTTTGATCCTAGTACTAATAAAATCTATATGAGTATTGATGTCTCATTCTTTGAAAGTGTTCCCTATTTTCCTAACTCGACCCCAAGTGAGGGGAAGTTTGGGTTATTAGACGTTGTCCCTTATCCTACACCTTTGGATGTTACCCCCATTGTTCCTACCACTGAGTCCTCTGTTTCGGAGAGTACACCATCCGGTGAGTCCCCTAATTCGGTAAGTGCATCATCTCCTCCTACTATCTGTGTCTACACTCGGCGCACTCGTTCTAATGCCCATACTTTGGAACCCGCTACCTCCTTACAGAACCTTGACTCCAATCCGGACGACATCCTTAGCACGATCCCTCCTCTGAATGAGGAGGAGAGTTCTCCAAGTAAGGTATGAAATCAGACATGCTCCCTATATTCTATGGCAAAATGTCACTTTCCGCGATTTATCACCGACCTACAGAGCATTTGCTATTGCCTGACGGATCGTCATATCCCAACTACTATTGAGATTACTCTTGCTAATCCAACCTAGAAAACGACACTAATGGAGGAGATGAATGTCCTTTGGCGAAACCATATGTGGGACGTTGTTGATCTTCTTAAAGGTAAGAAAGTTGTAGGGTGTCGATGGATTTTCAGCACCAAGTTTAGCTCTGATGGATCCTTTGAATGCAACAAAGCACGGTTGGTCGTCAAAAGGTATTCACAGACAGGCGGAGTTGACTATGAAGAGACATTTATTCTAATAGCCAAGTTAAACACTATTCAGGTCCTGTTGTCCCTTGCGCTGCATCTAGATTAGCTTTTATTCCAGCTAGATGTCAAGCATGTATTCTTGAATGGAGAGCTTACAGAAGAGGTATGCATGTCTCTCCCTCCTGGGTTTAACTCTACTGCCCCCGAGAGCAAGTGTGCAGGCTGCGAAAGTCCCTCTATGGGCTAAAGCAATCCCCAAGAGCATGGTTCGAAAAGTTCACAAAGATGGTTGTGGGCCATTGTTTTACTCAGGCTCAATTAGATCACACTCTCTTCTTCCGGCATTCCTTCAATGACCAGGTAGCTATTTTTATTGTCTATGTTGACAATATTGTCCTTACAGGAAACGATCTCCCAGCATTGAAGTCCTTAAAAGACATTCTTGCTAAGTCATTTGAACTGAAGGACTTAGGATCTTTCTAGTACTTTTTAGGCATGGAAGTGGTATGATCATCTCGGGGCATTTGTCTATCTCAGCACAAATATGTAGTTGATCTCTTGACAGAGAACCATCTTCGTCTGCACAAACTCGTGACTATCCCTATGGATCCGAATGAACAATTATCTGACATTCTCAATGTTGTGTATGTCAACAAGACTAACTACGAGCGCCTAGTGAGGAATCTCATCTATCTTGCTCATACTCACCCCAACATATGTAACGCAGTTGATATCGTGAGTCAATTCATGCATGACCCATATGAGCACCATTTCCAAGCTGTCCATCTGATTCTCCACTATTTAAAAGATAAAGTAGGCACATGTTTGTTTTTCTCTCGTCACCTCTCTCTCGGTGTATTGTTATTTATACTGATGTTGATTGGGTTGGGTCGGTTCATGATCGACGTTCCACCTTGGGGTATTGTTCATTTGTAATGGGAAACCTTGTCACGTGGAAAAGCACAAAACAATCCGTGATTGCTCAGAGCAGTGCTGAAGCTGAATTTCAATCAATTTCTTTGTGGATCTGTGAAGCCCTCTGGTTACGCATCATGATCTGTGAACTTCATATGTCAATCACCGTTCCGCTGCAACTATTTTGTGATAATAAGACCAGCATCAACATTGTTTACAATCCAGTCTAGCATGAACATACGAAACATGTGAAGATTGATAGGCACTTCATTAAATAAAAGATTGAGTCCAGGGAGATTTGTGTTCCTTTTATGCCCTCTAATCGTCAACTAGCAAGTATCCTCACCAAAAATCTTCCCCGTCCTTTGTTGATGACTTCAAATCCAAGTTGAACATGATTGACATCTATGTTTCAACTTAAGGGGACTATTAGATTTATTAGGTTTATTAGCTTTTTCACAGCCATCATTATTTATTAATTCCCCTTATTCTGCATTATGTAGTTTCCTTTTTATCTTTATTATATTTGTATTTCTTTAATTGTGTTTATATTTCCTTCCTTATTTGAGTCCATTGTAATTGGGTTTGAATAATCCTATTTGTATCAATGAGAAATATGTTGTCTTGATCACCAATTCAACATAAAGATATATTTTTCAATCATTATGTTTGGTTTTTAGAGCTGAAGGCATATAAAGAACAAGGAAAAGATAAAGTCTGCAATCTGCATGCAGGTAAACTTTCATTCGGACATGGGAATACACATAACTAGAAGAAAAAGGCTTGAGCTCATCATAAGCAACATTACTGTTTGATTATAAGAAATATGGTGCCAGTGATTACCACCCCAATTATTCATCCAATTATACAAACTACTGACCAATAGGCGATGGGTTAGGTTGACTAAAGGTTTCACTAGGCTCAAAAACTTACCAGTTAATAAGATTAAAGAGTAAAAATAAAGTAAAGAACTATAAATCTTAATTTCCCAATGACGTTTTCTTTGGATAAATAAGAGTTCTAAAAAGCACAAATATATACTCGTATATTCAAACTCTGTGAAGGCATATTCATAGCTTCATTTCACTCAATGCCACGATTTAGCTTAGAATTGATGTTCGCATCTTCCACAAACTTCCATGGTTAATTACCATGCTTCAAACCGGGGCCTAACTTTCGATAAATGTTTAACAAAAGTAAGATATATCAAATCATTCAAAAAGTAGGCCAACTTCACTTTTAAATAATGTGGGTCAATTTAGTCTTGTACTTAGGTAGATACAAAAGATTAGACTACAAATTTCTCATCTAGCTCATGTAACAGATTATTTTTATCTAAATAAAAAGTTCAAGGACAAAAAAAAAAGGTTGCATAAAAAGTGTGACCATTTTCCCTTGCTAAATTTTATAAATGCCATCTTTATTAAACAAAGGAGAAAATTTTAAAAGATAAGAAGCTAAAAATTAATAGAGCAAATATTGGGAACATAATATAAAATGTTAATAGATATCAAATTAAAATTATCAATTAATATTGTTGGAAAGTCAATTGATACATAGATGTGATAAATTTAACCATCCCAAATCTATTAAGAAAAATTAGGATGTAACGAGCATATAACTTTTAGAACGTAAGCATGGTAAAATTGAGAAGTTCCTTAAGTTTATTGTAAAATAAGAGGGGCATCATGCAGATTAAAAGGTAATTTTTAGGAAAAATTAGATTGTCTATGCTAAATAAGTTTAAGCATTGGCTCGGGTGGTATACTCTCTATTTTTCAAAGCATGGTCCTTGGAATTGAGATATGGCTTCTAAGGCATGAAGAAATTATCTTGCTCCCAACATAAGTATAAATTTATATCTGGCTTCATACTAAAAAAAATTATGAACTTATGCCCACCTTATCATCAATAAATATCAGCGATAGATTTCCATTACTTTAAAGAAATAAATAAATAAATAACTAGGTATTCTGTAGTCAGAGTGATAAAAATGATATTGTTAATATGCATAAGTTGTAAAATTCAAATCATGGATGAGAAATCATAAGATTTGAGAGACGGTATTACTGGTATAAAATAAGTATAAAATATTTGAAATGTGACTGTACGGTTTAAGCGTACAAAAATGCAGAGTAGAACATAATACTTGTAAGACATGTGATAGAATTAATGTAAGAATTAGAAAGAAAAATGTGTAGAATTAATACACAGCTAAAATATTTACTAAAAATACAAATAACATGACATTAAAGATTTATCAAGCGAAACTCAAGTAGCTGTGATAAGAAATTATGATGATGAATATTTAATAAAACATGCTCAATTCATGGATATAATGCCCTATGAAAATACTTTAAATTAATGAGGAACTAAACAATTGCTCTTTCAACATTTCATAAAAAATAGTGAAGAAAGATAACATAACATGGTCAAATACATCAAAGAACCATGAAGAAAACTAAAAGTCCTTTATCCATAAGATCAACATCAACTTAGCAATTCTTAAGTTTATTTTATAAGCAAACATTTTTGTAAAAAATACTTTATGTCATCACACATGCATATCTTAAATATATAAATTCTACATAGGCTCAAAGAATTTAAGATTCAAAAGTAAACTTCACCTCTAAAACAACGAATCATTGGATTCAAAAGAAAAATTTTATGCCAATGCTAAGGCTTTGAATCACATGGTACATATATAAAATTTTCAAAAAGCCAAGGAAAACTAGTTCATCAATAATAGCCCTCCAGGTAATGGAATCTCCTAGGCCTTTCACTTTTTGACCCATTGTTTTTCAGCTGGGCAGCCGTTGAACGCCTCATATACCCTTCCAAATGCCGTCAATCTAACATATTCTTGTACCCTAACTATTACCCAGCCACCTCCCCACCAGCTCAACTTCCTAAATGCCTTCTAAAAGCACACTAGAATGGCCCCACTTGGCCTTCTTATTGTCTTTTATATTATTATCTCTTGCGAAGAATCTTGTTATTAGAGGGTGATGATTATTGAAATTGCTTAAAGCTCTATTTCTAAGAAAACCTAGCCAACAAAATTCAACCAGAAACCCTCTCATCTCTTTTGACATTATTTGGCCCCTCTATCACTTCTCACTTCTCTCATTGCAAGTTAAAAGAGCTTGGAAACAAAGAAGATCAAATAAGCATCTGAGGATTGAAGCCAAAATCCTTGAAATGTCTCTTTTAGATCCTTGTTAGCTTCTTACTGTTTGAGTGATTAAGATTTTCAATATTCATTGGTTTAATGCATTTTTTATATGTTGAGATAGTTTTTTCTTCTCACTCCTTTTTCCATAAATAATTTATCATTTAGCCCAATTTGAGGACAATTTTGCCCTTATTCCATGATTTTTGTGATGATGAAGAATCAGTTTCCTATCTTAATCTCCATTAAAATTTTTTAAATGATCTTAATTCTTAAACAAAAAAAGCTTTGGTGAATAAAATAAAAGAAAATTATTTGTTTGTTGAAAATTTTACAATGCTTACAATAATTATTTTCATGGTGAATTGCTTTCATGGTCCTCTTGTTGTGGCTACCCCCTCCTCGAAACTAAGTCTAAATTACCTCTCCCCAAACCCTAATCACAACTATCCCTTAAGAATATTTTAGTTCATACCCAACTATCCAAATTATTCTAATCAATTGTCACCATTTCTTTGTAAATTCCTCCGCTTTCAAAGATGTACGGCGTCAAATAAAATCAGATCAAATCATAAAGTGGGGATCATGAAGTGGGTCTCGATTCAAATCCTCTAAATTTGAAAAGAATATCAAGGCAATAAATTCTACTCACCAAATATTCTCCGAACCCACCTCATCTGACCATACCAACGCAAAATAAATAAATAAATCATGCAATCGAACGATTTAATTTAACCTAACCCACATCTAACAAAATCTAACATGTGTTCACCAAAACCTAGGCTATCATACAAAAACTATGCCTTCCGAGTTCCAACTCCCTTAAATTTTTAAGATCATTTCTCATATTTCTTGAGCAATTTTGTTGTGTGCGGTTGTCACTTGATTCTCAACAACTTTTATATCAAAGTATTTTTGTTGATTTTGATGAGATGCATTATAGAATTCTTTACACCATTCCATTATGTCCAACATTACCTAAACAATATCATCCCATCCCCAAACATAGCAAGGCTTTGAAAACTATCATGGAAACCAATATATTAAAAAGCTTATAGGATAAGAAGCTTGTCTATTAGGAATATTATTTTAGGTATTTGATTAGAGGAGATCTAATCACGTGATCTTTTCTATATTAAAAAAATTCCTAATCTAATTACAAGATCTTTTCTATATTAGAAATATTCTTAATCTATTAAGATGGGAGTGTGTATAAAAATGTAACATGTGTCCAATCATTAAGAAGAAAAAAAATTTGCTTCCCTTTACATGGAATCTGAGCCTTCTTCAGGTTCGCCTTCATCCCGCGATGAAGTGCGTAGCTTGTCTTTGTTGGGTTCATCTATGTAGGTGTCTTTGTCGACCGCATCTGCTTCGTCAATCAATGTCATTTACTTAATCAATTAGTGTTGTTTGTTTTGTCAATCTGCACAATTTGTTTCATTGATCGGCCTTGTCTGCTCTGGTTCACAAGTCTGTTCACCTCAGTCATGTCTGCACGCAGAGGAACGCTCGACTTATTTGGAAGAGACGAATCGACGGAATCATAGTTTCAAGTTGCAGTCATGGATTTGTCTACATCAATCGCCTTCGTCGCAGTTTTGAAGGGTTGTGTCAGCTCACAGAGGACGACGGATCGGTTCGACAGTGTCGCGGTTTCGGGCAGCATTCCTTGCTCCAGTGAAACCTCGTTGAAATTTTTTCTTCAAACTAATCGGCTTGGTGTCAGAAGTGGATTTCCATAGTGGATGATCGAGTTGGCTCGTTGTCTGGAAAAGAAGCCAAACTAAATTGCTTGTTTAAAAATTGCTAACTGGCTCATTATCGCTTCAATCCACAAACAAATTGGTGAACCATTTGATTTCCAGAGAATGTTTGAGTCGTCCATTTGTTTTCTGCAATTACTTTGGTATCATCTCCTCCGTGTCATCCTGCAATAATTCGACTTATTGGATTGCCTGGACTAGACAACGGGATCGCGTCATCATCATTGAGATTCATTATATCAATCTCGTTGAATATTGGGCAATAATCATGGTTCTTGAACAAAAACATCTTGTCACAAATTCGGTTTCATCTCAGGCTAAAATTACTAATGATAAGCTAAACAACATTAATTACTTTTAGGGGAATAAAACAGTGAGACTCTACCAAGGAATATTTCTCAAGGAAGTCACATCTTTAATAATTCCCCAGTTAAGACTGATCTGAATTATTCTGAGTGGGTGAGAGTTGATGCCCAGCTCTTGACGTAAATATGAAACTTTATTGAACCTCATCAATCTGGTCATATTTCTCATTATGACCGTGTTAAATATTTCATGGAGGAATTAGCATTTGTGTTTTCTGGGAAATAAAACATTTCTCAAATATTTCATGTTTGCAAAAAGTTCTATCGAGCTGAACAACAAGATTAATAACTTACCATGTATCACATGCACTTTAAAAGTGTTTACAAAGAATTAAATGCACTATTGTCCTTCATTATTGATATCTGGATTCACCCAGCTCAAAGAGGAAAAATGACTAATATAATTTTTTAGCTGGCCTCAAATTTCAGTATGAAAATGACAAATCACAGATCCTATATGATCCTAGAGTTACAATTTTGAGGGAAGCCTAAACAAGAGTGTTGTTCCCTTTTCCAAGTTCTCAGACTTTATCCACAAAACGACTTAGTGCTCTCGCTAGCCAAAAAAATATAGACATCAGTAAACCTAGGTATAAGGTAAGTATAATGGAACCCGAATTCTAGAAATCAAGACTCTAAAGTAGTTTGCTACTACTACCTGATACCGAAGTTAACCCAAATTACAATAAGAAAATTAAATATTATTACCGAAAATAAATAAGTTGTTACATTAACAAACTTGAAAGGAAAATTACAACAATACAACACAAGCAAACATTACAAAAATGTATCCTAAAGGAGGTGGAGTCGGCTAGGTTGAACGAAATAGTTGGCGGGTGTGGCGATAACAAAGGAATGTTGGTGACATCGAGGGGGAGGTGCGAAACTATAGGGACACCAAGTATGGTTCTTGTCTTGGATGGTGGCAACGAGGAGTTCGGGTGGGTAATGGTGGAACAGCAAGAAGGAAATGTTCCCTGGCTATCTTGGACAGTAGCGACACAGGGGGAGGGCTAGAATAATAGGGCAAACCGCACTCTAAATGTTTGTGCCCACTTAACATTGATTTAATCAATAGTATGCAGGTTTTGCAATCTATTGTAAATGACCAATGGAATCACAAGCTGCTTCGAGAAGCCTTTGGCGAGGAGCTTTTTTAGAAAAATTTGGGCATTAATATTTATCTTAATCTCACTGAGGATAGCTTAGAACTCAATCAGACCCACTCTGGCAAAACTATTACTGCTTTAGCTTACGAAGCCAAGTTTGATTCCCCAAATATAGACTACAGTTGGATCAAGAAACTTTGCATGCATCCGCACAAGATGTTTTGGTGGTGCTTTATCAATGATGTTATACCGAACCGAACCTGGCTTGCTCCAAGGGGGCTAACGGATACCAGTGCATGTATGTGGGGATGTCTGGCATCGGAGACCAGGGACCATCTTATTACTAATTGTTCATTTTTTTAGGACTAAAGATACTCTAAAATCTTGGGGAATCTCTCCTCCTCAATTCAGTAATTATATCAAGGCTATCGAGAAGTTTAGTAAGGTGCCTAGAAGTGGAGTGCCGCATGCCAAATTCTTTTGTTATACTACCCATTTTTGTTGGAGAGCCCGAAACGCAAAATTTCATAACCGTACTTATGGCACGCCAACTATTTTAGCAGCAAATATTCTCGAAGCACTTACCAACAGACCACTTTATATTTTTCTGAAGCATTGGGATGCTAGTCGATCAGGCGGGCCGTTTTATACTCCTCTTGTCTCGCATCCCCCCCCCC
>JXCR01119217.1:852824-894064 GCA_002079205.1 Phalaenopsis hybrid cultivar
CCCCTCTCACTTCTGGGGTGGCTAAAAATGAATTTTGATGGTGGGTACTGGGGTGATTGTTCGTGACAAGCGGGGTATTGGAATTGTGGCGGCTGGGAACTTGTTTGAGCATTGGGATAGTGCTCAGGTGGAATTGGAAGCTATTGATTCTTTCCAACAAGTCGGCCAACATTAGATGTTTGAATGTAAGGGGCTTATCCTTGAAAGAGATGATGCTAATATAATACATTCATTGAGATCTACCATGAAGCGAGACAACTGGTGCCAATGATCGCATGATCAACTAGATTTTGCCTTTTTGCTTTCTTTGAAGCAAGTTTTTGTTATCTCATATTTCTCGTGAATGTAATAAGGCCACTCATTTTTGTGCTAAGCGTACCCTTGGTGGATCTTTTGTTTTGCTAAATATAGAGGATGATAAAAAACTTTTTACTATACTTGTAAATGATAGGTCTCTTTTTTGTACATCATAGATGAATACATGCATGGTTCTGTACTTTTTTGATATAGTAATGCAAAACGCACACTTTGAAGGAATAACAGGGCAAAGGGGTGATTTGGGCGGCAACAATGCCAAAAGAGAGAGGCGGCTGGGAGGCTAAAGGCTGCAGAAAAATAGCTATAAGAATGTTGTCCTGGGCGGTTGCAGCAATGAAGGGCAGCCGGGAGAGACGTGGGGAGGATGTGAAAGGGGATATGGAAGATAACCACCACCACAGGAAAGAGGTACAGCGGAGCACCACCAAAATCCTCAAATACATCCCTTGAAAGGAGAAAACAGACGTCGGCGGCTATACTAAATAAAACACACCAAAAACTTTCTTCCAAACCCTAATACAACACATATATAGAAAATGACTAAAAGGAAATAGAGGATAATAGGAAAGAAAGCACAAGGAAGGAAAATGGGATTATTTCGGTGCCTCTCCCACAATAGTTATTCTAGTGGTACTATAGCAGCTATAATACCGTGTAAACTTTGAGTTGTAAATCTTGCGTCAATCTTCCGGGGGGGAGAGCTTCAACCTCATATGTCAAAACTTATGTCTTTTCATTGTATGGCGCTAGGTTAATCACATTGAAAGTGACGCAAGCATTTTAATCTCTCGGTAATTCAATCTTTTTGACATTGGCATTCTAAAGCACATCTTGATAGAATAGGTATTTATTCTATTTTGGTACAATCATAATTGAAATTATATGTAGATGGGTATCCTCACAAACCAAGTCTCGAGCTATTAAAATTGTAATTGATTTCTTTCACTCTTCGTACTCGTCTAAGTGTGAGTGTATGCAATAAACTCATATGTAAGAAGGAATTAACTCTGAAACGAAATCTATGGTCGACTGGACCACACAGAAGTATTACCACTTAGAAGAAGTCTCATCTCCTTCTTCTCTGAAAGGATCTGGATCCAATTGGAGACTTTTCTTCCCATAAAACTCCAAAGACAATTTTCAAAGTTGTGGCTCATTCTTCTTGTTTGAACATCTGATGGTAGGTACACCATTGAACTAAATCTCATTCTTTGGTGACTCATCGTTGCCTAAATCCTCACAAAATTCTGATAAATTGTTAGTGTATCGTATCACTGGTTCAGATTTTGATCCGGCTCCACATCCACCACCTACAGCTTAGCCCATACCACCTATCACTAAAGTTAACTCTAGAATATCTCATCAACCTGATCCTAGTTCGGCACTGATATCATCTCATTCAACGAATCCTCCTCCCAGTGGCCTTGATCTAACTATTGCTCTTCGAAAAAGTAAACGTCAACGTGCCTATCCCATTTTCTCTTATGTTAACTATAACCATATATCTTCTACTTATTTGTTTATTGCTTCTCTTGACTCGATTGAGATCCCAAGCTCTGTTTAGCAAGCCCTATCACATTATGGATGGTAAGCAATGATATTTGATGAAATGAATGTCTTAACTGTAAATAGAAATTAGGAATTAATTGAAATACCTTCTGAAAAGAAAGCTATTGGTTGCAAATAGGTCTTTGCAGTTAAATTTTATTTTGATGGATCTGTAGCTCGTCTCAAAGCTCGATTGGTTGCTAGGGGATATACTCAAAATTATGGATTTGACCACTTGGACATGTTCACTCCGGTAGCTAAGTTGACTTCGATTAGCCTCTTTTTATCCTTAGTTGTAATGAATAATTAGCTCCTACACCAACTTGATGTGAATGTCTTTTTGCATGATAATCTCTTAAAAGGTATACATGGAGCAACCTCCAAGTTTTATTCCTCAAGGGGAGTCTAGGAGAGTGTGTCATTTTCAGAAGTAATTATATGGACTGAAGTAAGAAAGCTCGGGCATTCTTTGGAAAATTCAACCAATCATTAGAAGAGTTTAGGATGCATAAAAGTAAAAGTGATCATATTGTATTTTACAAGCAATACGTTTATGGAATCAAACTTCTAGTGGTGTATGTTGATGATATCATTATTACTGGAAGCAATGTGCAGAAAATTTTATCTGCAAAATTATTTCTCTAAAATCAGTTCACCACTAAATATGTGGGTGCCTAGAAATATTTATTGGAAATTGAGGTATCAATGAGCAAGAAGAGTATATTTCCATCTCAAACGAAATACGTCTTCGATTTATTAGCAGAAATTGAGAAATTCTGAGTCAAATCATGCAGTACTACTATGTTTCCTAATCAACAACTTACCAAGGATGGAGAGCATTTTAATGATCCAGAATGATATAGAAAGTTAGTTAGAAAACTAAACTACCTCACAGTGACTCGCCCAGATATTGCTTATTTAGTTAGTATAATAAGTTTGTTCATGTCTTCCACCACAGTTCATCATTGGTCAACTTTGAAATAGATGTTATGTTACCTCAAAGATGCTCCTGGACAAGGTATTCTAGATCAAAACCATATGCATAAAAATATTAAATGTATCTCTAATGCAAACTAGGTGGGTTTCAAAATTGATCAAAGATCTAATTGATATTGCGTTTTTTTATTGGTGGCAATTCGATCTCATGGAAAAATAAAAAATAGAATGTAGTGTCACGATCTAGTGCAAAATTATCGGTTGATGATACAAGCTTCAAGTGAATTGATATTGATCTCCCAATTGTTGACTGAAATGTGATTAAGGCGACAGTTCTGGCAAAAAAGTGATGTAATAACCAAGTTGCAATTCATATTACCTCAAAGCCTACCTTTCATGAATAAACTAAGTACATTGGGATAGATTTTCACTTTTTTTGTGAAATATTTAACAAAATTTAATTTCTACAACCCATGTAAAGATTGGAGAACAATTAGGGGATATTTTCACAAAGGCCTTTAATGGAGCTATAGCTACTTATATTTGTAACAAGCTGGGCATGATAAATATCTACAATCCAACTTGAGAGGGAATATTATTGAAAGCAATATATTAGAAAGCTTGTAATATAAAGCTTATATATTAAATATCTAATCTTAGAATCTTTTTTATTAAAAATATTCCTAATCTATAGAGATGGGAGTGTGTATAAATATGAAACATGTGTTCAATAAATAAGAAGAGAAAGATTTGCTTCTTTTTACAAAAACCAAAAAAACATTCAATGAAAGAAAAAAGTTCAAAATTCAAAGATTTAACTCAAATTCAACAGGGAGTTGAACCATAATGGAAAAAATGGACACTTGGTTAGACGGAAGAATAAGTTGTCAACTAGATGACCCAAAAAGACAAATAAAAATTGCCCTAATATGCTTGAGAAGTGCAGTAATTCTAATTCTCTAAAAGAGAATTTTTCAAAACCCACTGAAATGGATGCAAGGCAACCAACACCAACACCATTCAAGATCAAGCATCGAAAGGCTAAGGGAGTTCAAGTCAAGAACAAACTAATCACTAAAAGTTAGATCAAGCACGGGCTAAGGCACTTGAAGCAAACACGTATAGCTAGCCTTAGCCCTTTGTATTGTTCACTTTTAATTTACTTCCTTATAGATTATTATACAATAGAAACATGTATGAATAGGACCTCGTTCTCGTTTGGCATATCAAACCTTTCCTACCACTCCTGTTGATTGGAAAATCTTGAAAGTAACTAAAAAATAAAAAATAAAAATCAAAGCAATATTCAATATTTAATGGCTGAAGTCAGGAGCTTGGACGATCTCTCCATTGGAGTACCTGGTATGAACATGTTATTTGAGTGATTAAGAATTCAATGTATGCTAGTTTGATGTTTTTTTTATGTTGAAATGTGGTTTCACCCCTTATTTTTCCCATAAACAATCTCTCTTTAAACCAACAGCTTTTAAACAGATAGCCCTCCATAGCCGTTGTTTTTATGATGATGATGATGAATCAATGTTTTCTCTTGATCTCCATTAAATGGTTTTAAAATGCCTTGAATTTGAAATAAAATATGCTTCAATTACAAAAATAAGATATAAAAAAATTGTTTCAAAGAAAAGATCAAAATAATGTTGAAAATATCAAATCATGTTGTGAGGCTTGCATCATTAACATTATTACTACATTAAAGATATAAAATTAGCACTTAAACATGAATTAACTAATCAAAGACTCTCAAAACAATGTGTGTATCGTAAGTTAAGAGATGACATGGCAAAATATATTCATGGAGAACCACATTAAAATTTTTACAGCAAGCGGAATATAATTTAGACTGTTTGACAAAAATTAAATATAGTTTTTTTTTTTTTTCTTTTCTTTCTAATGTCATCAATAAGAATGAATGATTTTTAACTTTAAAAACTTTTATACATGCAATACTGATAATTCAAACATATATAAAAGCCATATAGCATTGCTTTTAAATTCTTCTAAAAGTGAAATATGATAGTAAAACAATAGGTACATCTCGTGTTTACTATATAAATATTTTTAAGGCCAAATCACTGCTAATCAGGCTAAGCATTGTAGCAAAAATCATGATTTGAACTATTTAAAATTTGATTTACCATCCAAATCAAATGGCAAAGTTTATTTCATTGCTCATTCTTTAGTCTAACTCAGTTTCAATCACATCATAATTATGAAAATTAATATGTCAACACTAGCAATACCCTTTCATGGTATAAAAAAGTTTTTAAACTCAAGTCTAACGAAGCACATTATTAAAAGGCACCTCATCTGACAAAAAGTGAGCAGCTAAAATTAATGACTTAGATTATAAACCAAATACCTCACAGGTGAAGATAACCAAATTTGCCTATTTGGGGTTTGCTTGTTAATCACATAGGTGCCCAAGTTACCAAGCTTCAGTGTCAAAACCTGATTCTGCCAATGCACGTGGACACTACGTTTCAGTGAACCTAATCAACTACAAGTAACATTTCATTCAAACATAAAAAAGAGGGCATTTGCATAAATACCATACAATTCTTATTTATATACATATCAAACACCTAAGCATTCATATACATGCACACCAAATCTCTAACAACGCATCAAAAATACCACCATCATTGTCTTACTAACAGTGAAATACACATTTTTTTATGCATAGGTTTATGACATCAATGAGTTATAAGTGTAAATATCAAACTTTAGGCGTAAGATATGCAATGCATGTAAATTTCCTGAAAAACAAATTCCAAAAGCATCAATTTCACTGACCCCAAAGTCAATGTCAAAACCATCACTCTGGACGGAATCGCCATATTCCTAACACCCAAATGAGAAATAAAACATCATTAGAACATAATCAACAACACTGATTCTTGAATTCGGGGACTATAAAAATAAAGACTAAAGAATAATTACTTCAAACTTCTCCTGCAGATCATATAGAGTCGAATCTGCTAGCCTGTGAAAATCATCCTCAGAGACGAGCATTCTGTCAAGACAGCACACTTAAGCAAAAAAGGGAAAAGCAAGCACTAAACACACATACTTCATGAAGAGAAACAGAGTTAAAGAAAGGTGAAAATTGCAGATAAAAGACAAAACCAATTTCATGGAGAAAAGCATAGAACATGTGAAGCCGAGCTTTTAAGGAAAAAAAAAAAAAAAAAAACTTTTTAAGGCCTTACCGGTAATCAATGGCAGTCGGACCTGGATCTTCGTCCATCTGAGAAGAATGCGAACAGAAGAAAGCCGCCCTACTAGAAAGGCTGGGGAACTCGAATAACAAGAGCTCAGCTCTTCTGATGGAAGACAAAGCCGTGGGAGGAGGATGGAATGGAGATGAGAAGAAAATAGTGGAGGAGTAGAGAGAGCGTGAAGCCATAGAAGGAAGAGACCTCCCTGCTCGTAACTGGCGAAATAAAAGCTTATGGGAAGACGAAGACACCATAGGAGTTCTGGGAGACGCCAACAAGCGAAGAATATAAGGGCGTTGGACCGATTCTTCGAAGAAATGGGAAGCAGAACTGCGAGGCGCACGATCCGGACTGGCAGCCAAAAATAAATATGCAGTAGAAATTTTATTATAGGAATTCTTGTGGAGTTTCAATACTAAAATTTCTTATGTGGGGGATTGTCTTGATGTCACTATCAATCATACTAATCTTAAAGCTATTGCTTGTCCCAAAATCCTCCATGAAGTGTAACAGTGGTTAAATGAGGTAATAACACTTACTTACTTTCATTGTTAAATTCTAATTAGTCAATATATCTATTTGGATTTACATAGAAATTATCTCAAATGAACAATAACTTTCTACATCATAATGGTGTTGATAACAAAGTGCACAATATTATTTGGAACATTATCACTACAACTAAGGACTATGTTGAACTTAGCCTTTTTAGCATGGACATCATAATATCTTATAGGCAAATCAAATACCATTTGAATCCATTACAACTCTAATTATTATCTATCTATTCGAGAGTTTAAGAATTTTGATTCCCTTTGGCTCAAAACTAAGCAAAATACTTTCATGTTCGAATTTAATGAAGATGGCTAATAAAATTTGAAGAATCTATCACTTCAATTTAATAGCAATCTTAATTTAATCTTTTTCCTTAATCCATGGGTTAATGGAAAGTTGCTCGTTGGAAAGCTTGAGAGCCTTATTATTTCATGATTTATTGCCTTCTTCTTACTAAGGACTTTGAGTTGATAGACAATAATGGGTGTGCTCGACTCACCTACCATAATACATGGTGCATCATGTACAACTCATTTAAAATATCCTTGATGCATGATAGAAAATTAATGATGGTAGAGTAATAGATTATCACCTTGGCATTGCACGAGAATTCAGCACACACTCAGGTAAAAGAAAACAACTAGTAATGACACTAGAATTTTTTACGTGGAAAACCCATAAAGAAAAAAACCACGAGGTTTGGCGAAGAAGTAAAAATTCACTATAAGTTGATGATTACAGAGAATCATTGTCTCACAAATGGGAAAAAGTTACTGGGTTTTTCAAGCTACAATGTCGACTGGCGGTTTCCGGTCGGTGATGGTCGACGGTGATTGGTGGTGATCGACAGTGGACAACGGTCTAAGACAGTCGGTGGTGGTTGACGGTGACAGTAGTGCTCAACAGCGGTCGTTGGTTGTCGACGGCGGCCCGCAGGGGTTGACGCCAATCGGCAGTGGTTAGCTATGATCGACTGTGGTCGGTGAGTTTCGGCGGTTTTCAGCGGTGTTCTGCAGTGGTCGATTGGGGTCGACGACGGTCAGTGGAGACTGACGGTGGTTGGCAATGATCGACGGTGACATGGGTGGTGCTAGACGTCATCCCCTTCTAAAAGTTTTAAGTTCTCTCTCAAACCTTAGTCTCCTCTCGTAAGATTGATGAGATTTTATTTATAGTGTTCTAGGTGCAATGAATGTGGGAATATGAATCACTTTGATCAAATGGTCTGGAGGGCTTCCTTCGATCAGATGACGTTTAATGGACATTTGAGTGTCTGAATAATGTCATAATAGAGCAATGTTAAGCTCGTTGGACTTGCCTTGTCGAGATGCTTGATTCAATCATAGGTTTGCTAGATTCTGCATTCGTTTAACATTTTAAATATGTTTGAAAAACTTCCAAGTGTGGTTTAATGACTTGATCTTAGCTTGATTTGACTCAAATTGCACTAATTTTGGTAACATTAGGTTCTTCTTGTCGAGTCGGTCAGTTTGACTATAAGTTTGCTGAAAATGGAGTAATGGATGAGTTTTTATCGTAATTTGAAGATTTTTTGCTCAAAATGCTGCCTCGAGATTTGTTTCGGATGATGGAGATTTACTGGAGATGTGTCAATCTTAATTATGGATACTCAATATATTTACCTATGGAAAGAAAAAAAAAACACATTTTAAAATTATTTGATTTACAACTCCTTGTATGAGAATCATGTTAAAAGAGATTAATATAATGATGTATGGTTTAAACGATGCTTTTTTAAATACATTGTTATTAGTTAGAAGACCATTATTGAAGGACTAAAAATCAAAGATGCCTTGGCACTTAGTGGATTATCTTTTGACCCTCAGAGTTTACCTTTTTATGCTCATAATGAAGCTCACACATTTATTTTTTCTATTGCTTTTACTCACTTTTACATATTAAACAACACACGTACATAAACTTTGTGTAATCTTCCATAAATCTTGGTTCATGCAGACTTTCAATTGTACCAATCCAAAAAAAATAATAATAATACATTCTAGTTGTCCACATTACAACTCACTATATTTGGCTTAAAGTGAATCATATAATTTTAAACAAAGCCAAGACTCCAATTTCTAATCATATTAAAAAAACCTTCTTTATTATTAAATTAAAAATTAGGTAATGTAAAATTAAATGTGAGTTACATTTCATTGTTACACTTAGATTTTAAAATAATTATTTTTTTTCTATACTCTTATGATTCACATAGCATTGGCATCATTATTTATGTGGATAATGAACTATTTAGTGGTGTGATGAGTTTTTGAAGGATCAATATGAAGTACTTACTTTGACATTTGGGCTTTCATATGTGCTTTATATATTGTGAGAAATTCGTACAATGGTTATGTTTTATTTTAAAAGGCTTATTTGTTCATATTTATTTAGGAAATTACTTTTTAACTGTTCTTTTTTATCTGCTCATTTAGATTAGCTCTCTAGATGCAATAACTCTTTTGAAAATTTCATCTTATAATGCTAGTACTTGAGTGGTTGGAATGTTGATATCTACTATGATTTGGATTTTTTTTGGACTATATCAGTTACTAGTTATAAACAGAGTTTCTGAATCTTTACTGGTTTATACCTCTTTACGTAAATCTTATTGTACTATCCTACTTTGATTGGATATTATTTTTGGATTAATTTTCTTATATCTTTAAATTATTACTATATTCAACTCCCTCAATCCTCAATTTGTTATTTATCTATTGGAGTAAATTTCACATTTACTATTTTTTTATCATTTATTTTAGGTTGTATTTTTGGAACTAAGCAATCAATTTATGGTGGTTCTTCTAAGTTTTTGTACTTCATTGCATATAACTATGCTTTACTATCCTTTTTTTGTGGGGGGTTGATGATATCCAACCTTGGAAGCGACTTAACCAGCTATCTGGATTTCATTACTACTTAGTCCATTGATTTTTAGTTGATTCATGGCATGCATCAATTCTATGTGATCTCACATGTTTTTTATTATGCACTTCACATTATATTTTTTTCTAATTTATCACAGAGTTACAATTGAAAAAGGTTTTTTTTTTATTTTATGCAGGATACAGGTGTTATAAATGTGCATTTTATAATAAGAAAAAACAATGTAAAAATAGCCAAAAGCGACATGGCCATGCCAGGATGCAGTATGACCATGCCAATGTATCGACACCAGTGGTGTGACAATGTTGGAACTACAGATAGGCGACATGAACACATCGGGATTGGGAATTACCACGCCACCTGACGGCATGACCTGGTCAACGAAACGGGAAATTAATTTGGCAAGAAGTTTTCTTGCCAAACTCGTGGTTTAAGCGATAAAACATTTCTTAAAGCATTTTCTGGAGGAGGAGACAAATGGAAAAACTAAAAGAGAATTGGAGACAGTTAGAGAGATGTTTTAGAGAGTTTTTTTCTAAGAGTTATCTTCTTCCCTCAGGCTTGAGATGTTAAGGGTGGTTTCCACATTTTTCTATCTTATATTTTCTGCGAGGTTATTGTATGAGGAGTTCGTTGTGTAGAAGAGGAAACACATGGTATTGTAAATTTCAATAGAATGTTTTTCCTTCGTTATTTCAAACAAGCATAGCTAAATTTTCTTTCACACTCTGTGATTCATGGTATGTGATTTCTTAAGTTTTCTTGGATGATTTCTTTATCTGCATTGTCTTCATGAGGAATCAGGGTTTTTTTTATTATTGTGTCAACTATAGAGTTTAATTTACTCCTCATATAATCAATTAGGATGTTAACATATTTTGTGATTTACGACTCCTACACATCGCGTAGAGGAACAAAATATTTAATCACAAAATTTGGGTAATAATAGGCATATTTTATCCAAGTTTTACAACATCGGAAGGGGATCAAAATAAATCTATGGAATACCCTCGGGCCTTAGAGAGACTTAAGGACATGGATTCTAGCTAGGGGTGTAAACGAATCGAACACAAACGAACAGAGCTTGTGTTCGTGTTTGGTTCATTTGAAATTTAGTTTGTTTGAAATAAGATCGTGTTTGAAATTGTTCGTGAAGTCACTGTTCGTGTTCGTTTCTTAACGTACAAGTCGAACACGAGCTGTTCGCGAACAAAAAGCCAGTTTGACATTCCTAATATTAATATATATAAATTAATTATATAACTTATATTATATAAATATATAATATATATATCAGTATATTACTAATATAGTATATTAATATACTATTATTATTATTTTACTATATATTATAATTTATAAAATTTAATTTTTTGAATATCATAAATTTTTTATATATAATTATTTTAAATTATTTTATATTTCGAACAATAACGATTCGAACACGAACGAACGCATCACTGTTCGTGTTTGGTTCATTTAACTAACCGAACGAAAAAAATTTGTTCATGTTCGTCTCGTCTACTTATCGAACAAATCGAACACAAACTCATTGACGAACCGAACATGAACTGTTCGCGAATAACGAGCTTTTTTGACAGCCCTAATTCTAGCCATCTTTTGACCTAGTCATAGGCATAATGAGAACTTTCTATCTCTGTTGACAATTATTCTATAAGGGAAAGTCTAGGAAAATCACAAATCACATCACCTACATCACAGGAGCGTCGGCCTCACATACCTTGAAGAATTGAAAGATTTTTCAACTACTATTTTCTGTCTTTTTCGAACTCATTATATTTTATTTTTTTCTATTAAGTACGATTTTAATAAATCCACTCATGTTTGTGACACACTAAACTTGATTTAGAAATATAGCAAACTATAGATTTACCCTTCATAATAACTCTCAACACTTTCTTTATGTGATCGATACACGACACTCTTTAACTGCATTATTACTTGACACATATACTAGCATGATTCGACTTATTTGCTTCACCACAACTTTTCATGTCGTCAAGTTTTTGGTGTCTTTGTCAGGGAATGGCGTTAAGAAAATTTTTGTTTTTAGGAGAACTTTAGTTGAATTACTTAGCAATTTTTTATTTTTTTCATTTTTTTATTTCATATTTTGTTTGCAAGTACATTGTTTCTGTGTTTTCTCTCATATACTGAAAAAATAAAAAGCTGAAAAAAAATAAAAAAGCCAAAAAAAAATCTTTGTTGTTAAATATGTTTTGTTTTCTTTTCATATTTGTGTATTGCATATGTATTTGTTGAATAACTTGCATAAGTCGTGATTGATTGCTAAAAAAATTATGTTGAGTCTATCCTTTTGCATACATATGGGAGCTGAGGATGACCTCACCTCTTTTGATCATGAGATTGGTTGCACCTTTAAACATTATAGGATAACACAAGTATCCATCGACACACCTGTAGAAATGGCAAACTCTCTGGAATCCATCATGAAACCCCTTTAGGGATTATGTCAAATCATCTGTAGATGAGATCCATCTGAGCTTTAATTACCTAATTATTGAAGATAATACTTTTGAACTGAGACCTGTCATTATTCAAATGGTACAAAATAGCTAGTTTGTGGGTACCCCATCTAAGGACCCAAACCTTTATTTAGCAAACTTTTTAAAGTTGTGTGCCACTTTCCGATCAACCGTGTCTCATGTGATGTTGTTAGACTGTGCCTATTCCCATTTTCAATATGAAATAAAGCCAAGTTGCAATTGAATTCTTTAGCCCTGTGATCCATTACAATCTGGAATGAGTTGGCCTGAAAATTCCTAGCCAAGCATTTCCCACCTTCGAAAACTGTCAAACATTATCCTATGATTTTTTTTAGTCTTGCATGATTTTTTTTCTTTTATTTCCATTTTAAAGTCTGTGCTTGTGTTGAGTGTTTATTTATCATTATTTTCATTGTTGTCGATGGGTGGTCCCTCTACAGAGTAGATGGTCTACATGAAGGATACGGATATAAAATTTTTTTGTGTCATTGTACTTGGGTTGCCTGATCACGCTACTATTGGCATGACCATGCCAACCAACAGTGTGATCATGCTCAATTTATTTGTGACTACCCATCATGGGCTCATATTTCAGATATACTCACGGGAAAGTGCATCATGACAATGTAGTTGGACATTTAAGCCACCAACCCGCATTTTTCACTTCATTTCCTACTCTCCCTCCACTTGAACACCCTTACAATAGCCTTCTTAGCACCTTAGATTGCCAAAAAGGGCTTTCCTTGTTGAATCCTAGATCATGCAAAGATATTTAGGATTTGGTAAATCTTCCTTGGTAAATCCATTTTTTTATCTAACTTATTCGTAGATCTTGTCATTTTCTAATCACATTATACTCTTGTTTTTTGCCACAGGGTTTTTCATCTATCTTGATCTAATTTCTACCAAAAAAAATTTTCATTTTGTGTTGATACACTTCAATTTTTTCATCTAGCTTGTTGGAGCCCACATTTTCTCTTATTTATGGCTTCGAGAACTAAGGGGAAGAGGGATCCAACTTTGATCAAACTAGATTCGTAAGTTATGATGCCTCATAGCAGTATGAAATTGTTTTGATCCAAAAAAGGTAATTCCATAATGAGTTTTTCAAATTCTCAAAGAGAAGATTATTGCAAAAAATGAAAGACATGGGTGGAGAAGTTTGTGTTACCATGTTGCCCTTGTTTTTGGCCCGGTGGTCCACAAGTTCTATGCAAATGCAAAAAAATCTATGGACGGACAACTCTTCACCTAATGAAAACATGTATCCTTTGAGCCATCTACAATAACAACCTCTTTAGTCTTCCTAACTTGCCCCAATGTGATTTTGAGCGCTTTCTTGCTCCTAATTATTAGGAAATTATTGCCTTTCTGGCTAATAGCACCAGTCAGTGGAGGGTTCATGATGGGAATGAGAAAGAAATCTTGTGAATTTTTTTTTTGACTTATTAGAATCCCATCTCCCATTTCAAGCACTACTTCATTATAGCTCGTCTTCTTCACACCACTAGTTCACTAGTGTTACTAGGGATAGGGTGGTTCTAAATTTTTTTACCAGACGAGTAGGTCTATAGATGCATGGATCATGCTCCACCAATCCATCTTACACATTATCAGTGGCCAAATCAGTGTAGGTTTAGTACACCCCTGTGTGATTTCTTCCCTATGCCATATAGAGGGGGTTGTTGAAGGGAGTGGAGATGATTTACTTGCACTGTAGAAGGCGATCAACAGGATCACCTTCTCATATGTTGGATCTGAGTAGGGTGGTTCATCCAATGAGAGGGCAAAGAGCTCCTTGAGATGTCACGAGGCATCACATTTGGACTTTTAAAACACTGAGGTGATGAGGTGTTTGGAGGATATGTCGTTGGAGATCCATGATGTTTGCATGCAAACTCAGTAATATGCAAACCCGCGCTAGTGGCCTGTATGGGTGCATGCATCGTTGCATTCAAGGGGTGCAGAGGGCACTTCCGTCAATGACATTTCCAAATGCAACACGCTTCAAGCTTTATGTTCCAGAGGACGATGATATAGAGGAGACCAAAAGTGATTAGGCAACTCCGACATTATTGTGTTCTTGCACCCAGTCATGCTCTTGCACTCTTTATGTTGATGGAGCTTAGTCTAGGTGTCTGTGGCAGTGGCTTATGTGACAATTGCATTGTAGAGTAATTTTTAGCATGTATCTATGTATTGTTTTCCCCATTGATCATACATGACTAGTTCTTGGAGGGGATAATATATTGTTGTCTGTCTACTAGGGTGTTCTGAGTTTTATTTTGTGTATTGATGTCCATGTTTGCCTTTAGTATGTTACGTTGTACATGGTTGGGCTACATATGTAGTGAGAGTTGTATTCTGCAATGCTTTCTTACTTTTTATGAATGATACTACTTGTTGAGTTTTGTATTGTATTCTTTCAAATTCATGTGGCTACTCTTGCATTTACTTTTTCCTATACTTAAATGTCTTTGTCAAGATTACGGCTACTTCACGCCATTCATGTATTGGAAAAAAGCAAGTTTGGGAGAAATTTATACCCTCTTACAATCCTAAGAAGTAGTTCACATAACTCAAAAATTAATAAAATGTTAATAAGGTAACTCCTGCTAGGAATTTTGATTAATTCAACTTACTTATAAAAGTTCTTTTAAATGAGGACACATATCATTTAGGAATGATTAGCATTAATGATCTAATAATGAGATTTCAGAAATGACAACTTCAAATTGTACTTAAGGAAATCTCTGGATTATTAAAAAGATATAATTAAAATATTAAGTAGAAAATCAAAGATGTTTTAAAGTCCTTTCAATTTTTTAACCAATTTAGTATTATCTTAATTTTTAACTGAAAGGATGACATAAAAGTGTTACATTAAATAATCATTTTTTTAGATTTATTGCTTAAAAAAACTACCCTTCCTTATATTTAAAGTAAGAAAAGAAAGCTACCAACCAATATAGTAATTCTCAGAAGAACAGAAAAAGGAAAAAGAAAAAGAAAAAAGAAAAGAAAAGAAGAAAAAAAAAGTCAAAAAGTAAAAAACCTTAAGAGGAAGCTTGAGGTTGGCACAAAAAATTTCAAAAAAAAAAGAAATCAGAAGGGCTTCTAGCAAAACTTAAGCAATAAAACTTTCTCATGATTCTTCAATGAAACTCCTTTAGGAATATCTTGAAGGAAAAAGTTAAGTAATATTATGTTGGATGATTCCACTGAAATTGCTTTAGAAACATTTAAAGTTAGTGACGATATTTTAATCCTCACCAATTTAAGAATCTCTAGAATTTCTTAAGAACATAACAAAGAAAATTTAGGAAAAGGTCAAGTTATTAATCATTAAGAATAATTGATTCTGAAATGACATTTAAATACTTTTATTTGACTTTGATAAATAAGCTGAATAGTTTAGAAACCTAGAGAAGTACCTATTATTCTCATGGGATGTCGGTCTCCAGATTGGGAAAGTATATTTTTAATTTATTATATATTAAAATTTTGGAAAATAATAATTTAATTTTTGAAAATACAAGACCGAACCGATCTCATATATACAAAATTTTAAATAAATGAGCACAACACTGCAAACAATGCATCTATCCCAAGGAATAAACACATTACTTACTAATGAGACTTGATTAAATAAAGTAAAGAATTTATAGCATCTGTTTTAGTCTACAAAATCATTTATGTTGACTGATAAAGTTCCCCTATCTAATATGAAAGATTAGACATGGTTTATATTGAGCTGAGTTTTAAAGTTTCTTAAGAGGACAAGTCCCTATAGTTAATTACATTTTAAATGACAGAAGTCACCTAAGAAAACACTCAATTTAGATTAGAAAATATTATCTTTAAGAATTTAAAAGTTTAGGACTTTTCAAGGTCGGACAAAGGAGTATCAAAAGTAAAAAAGATCAAGTTTGGAACATTTATTATGGAATCCAAAGGAAGAAAAACTAGGGGATGTCACGGATCCTGAGAAGAACCTCGGTAACTTCCCAAACTATCTTATGGTTTGGCTTTAATTTCAAGGAAATATTATTATATGATTCATCCTGCCAATTATTATTTTTTAGGGCTTACAATTACATGACACAATCATAGAAATAACCTGAAAGATAGGAGGATTTATGTCGTAACAAACGACAACCTCGGACCATAAGGCGAGTTAGGGCTTAAATTGCACAACATGATAGTACAAAGGCCTAAAAATAAGGTGAGGATGTATGTCGTACTAGACGAGCTACCTCGAAGTCCTATGGCTTGTTATTAAATTCTAAGGAAAAGGTTATTGTTGCAGATCTGCTTGCTCTCTCAAAGTTGTTCTTTTGGACATCCTTGTCAAGTTGTCCACAAAGTTAGCTCCAAGCTCCTAGTTGGAGTAGCAGTCCTAAGGTCTAAGGTTCAAAAGGTTTTACCATATATGTTTCAATTTTTTGGTTTTGTTGTTATTCAAGCATTATAGGGGGGATTAAAGTTGATTAGAGTGACATCGGTTAAGATCTCACAGTTCCCTCGTACCGGTACCACTATTTTATTTTGAAATTCTTAGTCTAAATGATTTGTTAAGCTCATTTAAACTAGGAAGATCTCGTTAGCAACTGTGGGTTATAGACTCCGTAAATTCAAAATGACGTATTATGTTTTTTATTTTGTTTTGAAAAAGATGTTTTATTTTTAAAACATGTTTTGTAATTTTCAATTTTGGTATAGTTTTGTAGGTAAAGTAAATAAATACAACCAAGAAAAATATTGTAAAGTAATTACGTAAAATTGCATAAAATATAAATGCGTACCTAAACCTCTTCTACAACTGCATAGTTAACATCATAAAGCCTAATATATTTACGAGAAAATTAAATAAATTACAGGAAAGTAAATGAGAATATCACGTATGAGAAAAAGTCTGAAAATGAGTCGTTGCAAAACACAAACAAGTGAAAGATCACCCACAATCACGTAAAGAAGACCTGAACTAAGTATAAAACATTGGCAAAGGCGGGGGCTCAGAGTTGGACTCTGTGCTTCCCAAACTTAAGTGAGAACTACCAACCTGATAATCAACGGAGGATAGTCTTTTCCTCGATCCAAGTGATTAAATGTGGACTTTTATAATTTTTTATTTTTAAATTTAGTTTTCATGCATATAAAATTTACTTTATCATGCAAAAGAGATTTTTGTTTAAAAATATTTTGTGGAGTGATGATGTCCATAGGTTAAATACTTAAATTGAGCTAGGACTACAAACAACCTAAGAGTATCGAAGGAAATCATCTTCTCAAGAGTCGTTGAATAACATCATTTGTCTTTATCCTCTCCTTTTATTAAAGGTCCTCGAGGTAGGAGATAAAATTCTGAAATCCCACATCGTATCCCTCATTTTAACACACATTAGTGTTATCGTCATTTCCCTAACCACATATACCTCAAACTTACACAAGCTTGATGATCCATATGCGGCAAAAAAAATTATTTCGAGTTGCCACAAAGATTCAAATACCTCAGGGAAGTCTCAAATCCTTGAGCACTGGGTCAATTAATGTAGGATAAGTAGTGTAGGGCATTTCTATTGATTTAAGTAAATTATCAGGTCCCGAGACATAACTTGGTGTATCCCTAAAAGTTTTAATGGATGATTTTTTTGAGCAAAGAATAATAAGCTCTACTATCCTTCAAAATATCCAACTAGTCATAAAAGTGTTCAGGGAACAATCCTTAGCGACTTTTAGAACCTTTGCAATGTTTTAATTTCATTTGAACTTATTATGTTGTTCAATTAATCTTTCAAAGTTAAATTTAGATTCAATGAATTAATCAACCCTATGCTCAATGAAAATTATAATTTAATTAGCCCAAGTGTATGGTACTAAGACATTCACTTCATGTTTTATTTAAGAGTTATGTAAGTAGCTGCCCCTAAGGCAAGCTCAAGTCATTAAAGATCTTGTACCCGTGATTAAAGTTGGGCTTTTAGTGTCTAAAAGTATTCATTAATTAATCAAGTTTATCTTTTCTTAACACCATTAAACAAGTTTAAATTTTAAATCTAGCTCACTACTAAGCCCTTAAATCCAATCTTCGAGGTACATTATAATAATCAAATTGCTAAATGAAATGAAATGAAATTCTCATTAAAGCTCATGCCTATCTTCTAATCACCATTTAAGGGGGGATTCAGTTATGTAAGTTGTTATCAACCTAGCTTAAGCCCACTACCTTATTATCACTCAATTAAATTGACTACCAAGTCATAATAATTTATAAAATTACAATTTTACCCTTGTTGTGAAAAAGTGACAAGTTGGTTTCTACCTCCTAAACCCTTATGTTTCAATTGTCTAAAACAATATAATATGATCAAAATTACCAATTTACCTTTTTACTTAACCTAAAATTTAATTAGGGCATCAAAATCTCAAAATTGTCATTTTGCCACTAAGGCTCCCCACTTCATAACTCATCAAATTGAAATCAGATGACTTTAAAATTTTTAAAGTACCCCACTCATGGGTCAATTAAAATATTAGAGAAGAAATTATGATTTTTTTTATTTTTTTAAATTTTTAATAATTATTTTAGCTCAAAAATAGAAATTTTTAATGTTAATTTATTTAATCAATCAAATTAAAGCTTCTGTTCATGGGAAAATATTGGTTGTTCACCTAGGTTATAGGACCACTTGGGCCAAATTTCATAATTTTTTTCAATTATATTTTAATTATTATAATTTTTTATTGATTTTAGTGATTATTTAAATAGAAATTAAAAATTTAATTTTAAGAATTACTCTTTATATTTTTATTAAATCTCTATAAGTCTACAGAACTCGTAGAAACAAACTTTTCTTTTTTTTTTATTTTTATTTCTATTTATTATAATTATTTTAATGCAAAAATTAAGAAAAATACATTTTTAGCATTTAAAAATACATAACTAAATTAGAAAAATTAGGAAAAAAAATTTAAAGGGCCCTAAGTGATTAGAGAATAATTTAGAAGACTTTGGTGCATTTTTATATTTTTTGCAATTTTAATTATTTTTAATTTTAAAAAGTAGCTCATAAATGAACTATTTATTTTAATATAAATTTTATTTTTCCTAGATGCCCCTATTCACAAGGAACACTTAAAACCACTTTTCATAACTTTCCTAATTATAATTTATTTATTATACTTATTTTAATGCAAAAATCTCATTTTACTTGAAAAATAGACTTTAGTGACCAAATCAATTCAAATGAGCTTCAAATTTTTGTAGAGAGTTAAAATACTCATTACTTATAGTGTGGAACAATTTTCACACTTTTTTGGGTTATATTATATTTATTTAATTTTTTATGAGCTTTAATGATTTAATTAGCTATAGTACTGTACATAATTATTCAAACTCGTCTTAATTTTTTTTCTTAGAGTCCTTTGATCATAGGAAACCTACCAAGACAAATTCTATATTTTCTGATTTTCATTTTAATTTATATAATTATTTTAAGCAAAAATAGGCAATTAGACTTGAAAATTAGGTCTTTTAAGGTTAGAGGTGTTCTCTGACTTTGGAAAAATCAGAGAACATCTCTAACCACATACAAAATAAGCTCTCCAAATTTTAAGCCAAGATGACTAATATTTAAGTAAATATAATTAAAATACTCTGTGAAATATTTAATTAATTAAAAATAAAATATATAACAAGTAACTTTTATTTTTAGTCCATAATATTTTTCTTTGTTCACTAATCAACATGGTATTTTCATTTTATTTTTATGATTTTTCTACACCAAGTTATGAATTTTTAAAGTTTCTGTATTTAAATAAATCAGAAAATGCTCATTTTTCTACTTATCCACGCGGCATCCACGTCAACCTCGGCGTCTCTAAAAGAGCATGTGATGGCTCTTGATTCGTTGTGCTTTACACCTAAGCCTGTCACACGGCCCACGGTTCACGAATAGATCTTTCATCCAACGCGATCCAAACCGTTCGTATGATACACGCGCAATCAGACGGCTCCTGGTCTTTGTCCCCATCTGAACTAACCCGAGAATCGTCCAACTTCTAGACCTAATATCTCACTCCATACTTAATCAAATCACATGGGGTTTATTCCTACACCTCATCTAGTCAAGGCAAACCTATCTATACGGTTGATCAAGTATGAAATTAAACTTTTCTTCATAAAAGCCCAAACCGAGCTTTGATTTTAAGGAAAAGATGTATACCTTAGCCCAAGAGGTCAGGCCTCAATTGTGTGTGTTATGAAGCTTCATTGTGAGTACACAAACATCTTCCAAGAATTGGTGCAAGCAGATTGAGTCTGTGCAAGGGTTCAATTAAAGAGTGATGTGGCCTTGGTCAAATTTTGATGCAGAGGGTTCAATAAGATGGGGCTTTCAGTGGGAATCTTCTCCTTGTGCTCTGGTAAAGCTCAGGGGCAAGCTAATTTAAAAAATGATAGAGGTTTGTGGAATGGCAGAAAATGCCCTGAATTTCAAGCTTGAAATTAGGGTTGGAGGGTCGAAATGGAGGTTGGAAGGTAGTGGGGATGAGCTTCCCTGGGCTGTAAGGAGGTCTGGGAGGATTTTGGCAGAGTTTTGTTGGGGTTTTATCACACACCCCCTTCTGGCCACGAGGGGTGGTGTTTAAATGGAAGGGGAAGGGGTGGCCAACAGGGCAATCCAAGATGGTAGAGAGGTCGCTTAGGTGGAGGGAAGAAGAGCTCCAGCGGCCAATTAGGTTGAGCCAGCTTGGATGGGTGGAATTTGGAGCTTCAACCCCATGGTGCCTCTCGGCCATGGCTTTTTCTGGCCTATAGGCCGGCCTGACAAGATAGAGGAGTTGACTAGCTAGCTCAGAGAGGTTAGGGGGGTTTAATGGTGATAAGCTTGGGGCTTGGGAAGACTGGTTGCATGGGTTAGAGAGTTAACCATATTTAAGAGATGGGTTTCCATGATTTAGGGGACCATTGGTCCATGGCTCCACATTAGGTTATTAGGTGATGTGATTAGCATCAAAGGGTGTTTAAGCATGGCAGAAGAGATTAGGATTTAGATCAATTTGAAAGAGTTGAGGTGGATTTGAAGTTAAGTTCAAAATGGGGGGGGGGCTTAAGCTTAGGTTTAGATTTGGACTATGTTTGGTCTTGGATCCAAATCAATTCAAAGCACAAATTTGTTTACGGAAGTGTTATGAAGAATTTAGGAAGTGAATTTGGTGAAATTTGATTGACTACATGGCTCAATTTAAATGGAATTTGAAATGAGGTTAATTTGGGGCATTTGACTTGGGCTTGAGTTCGGGTTTGGTTTGGGTTTGAATTTGGGTCATGTGAAGGCTACATTTGGCTTAAAAGACTATCATGAGTGATTGGGAGGTCAATTGGGTGAAAATTGAAAGATTATCGAGTCTAATTTGGAGGAATTTGGATTTTTGGGCTTAATTGAGGATTTTGGTTAGAATTGAATTTGAGCTAGGTTTGGGTTTAGTTCAAGGCCAATTGAGGGCTCAATTTGGTATAGAGGAATGTTGTGAAGAGTTTAGGATTCAAATTTGGGGAAATTGAATTTGGTGAGATTTAGGTATATGGTAAAATTAGGGATTTTAAATTGGGCTTGAAACTTGAGTTTGAAATTAGATTCAATTGAGCTTGAATTTGGTTTAAATTGGGCTCAATGGGTGGTTAGGATTGGTTTTGGTGATGTTTGGAATGATTTGGGAGTTTTTTGGGAATTTTTGGGTCATGATGGGCATTTTAGTAATTTTTGTGAAGTTAGGGGTATTTTGGGAATTTTGGAAATTTTGTGTTGTTTTGGGTAATTTGAGTGGTTTGAAATGGGTTGGGAAGATATTTGGATAAAATTTAAGGATTTGGGTCATTTTTGAAAATTTAGGTTTCTAGGAGCAATTTGGTAATTTTTGGAAATGTTTGGGGGCAAAATGCCAAAATTGGGTATTTGGGTAGAATGGGATCAATTGAGGATGCTAATCATAAACTACCCTTATGGTGCCATGCGACTAAGGGAGATCCCATTTTGGATCCTCCATGTGTTGGTCTTAGCCAAACCCTAGCCTAGGGCTACGGGTTTGGGGGACCATCCATATGATTTTTTAAAAGAGTGGGGAACCAGACTATGCATGTCTGGTTAAGGGTTTTAGGTTGTGAGTGAAAGTGAGGGGTTCTAGTTTGTGTGTGAAAGACTAACCAATACCACACCACCCAATGCTAACTCAAAGGTCAAACAGTCCTATGCGGACTCCTCTTGAGCTCCTCCACGCTTGGCTCCATCCTACTAAGTGCTAGTGGTTAGAACCAAACATGTGGAACTCCAAGAAGAGTGAAGAAATGTTTAGAATTTCTATTAGGGTAGGGTTCCATCACTAGTCATCTAGATAGTTAACATGAAATTCCTATGGCTAGATCCTAGGCTTCTAAGGACCAAAATGTGGAGAATTGCACTAGGGCACCGACGACACCATCGAGGTCGCTGACGGCACCATCGAGGCCGTCGATGGCAAGTTTTTCCTGAGGTTACAGAATAAATTCTCCAGAAGGCCGCCGACGACGCCATCAAGGTCGCCGACGGCGGGATCGACGGTTATGTGACATGTACAATGGATAAGGCCGGATTTTGGAGGGGTGCGTAAACAACTCTTGGGAAAAATCATTCACATCTTTAAAGAGAACATTTTGGCCGAAAATAATAAGCTTTTGGAGGAGAGACTTTTGGATACCTGGAGGNAAATTAAAGGACCCTAAGTGATCAGAGAATAATTTAGAAGACTTTGGTGCATTTTTTATATTTTTTTGAAATTATTATTATTATTTTATTATTTTTAATTTTAAAAAGTAGTTCAAAAATGAACTATTTATTTTAATAAAAATTTTATTTTTCCTAGATGCACCTATTCACAAGGAACACTTAAAACCACTTTTCATTACTTTTTTAATTATATTTTATTTATTATATTTATTTTAATGCAAAAATCTCATTTTACTTGAAAAATAGACTTTAGTGACCAAATCTATTCAAATGGGCTTCAAATTATCGTAGAGAGTTAAAATACTCATTAATTATAGTGTGGAACAATTTTCACACTTTTTTGGGTTATATTATATTTATTTAATTTTTTATGAGCTTTAATGATTTAATTAGCTATTGTACTGTACATAAATATTCAAACTCCTCTTAATTTGTTCTTAGAGTCTTTTGATCATAGGAAACCTACTAAGATAAATTCTATATTTTTTTTATTTTAATTTTAATTTATATAATTATTAAAGCAAAAATAGGCAATTAGACTTGAAAATTATAGCTTTTAAGGTTAGAGGTGTTCTTTGACTTTGGAAAAATCAGAGAACATCTTTAACCACATACAAAATAAGCTCTCCAAATTTCAAGCCAAGGTGACTAATATTTAAGTAAATATAATTAAAATACTCTGTGAAATATTTAATTAATTAAAAATAAAATATATAACAAGTAACTTTTATTTTTAGTCCATAATATTTTTCTTTGTTCACTAATCAACATGGTATTTTCATTTTATTTTTATGATTTTTCTACACCAAGTTATGAATTTTTAAAGTTTCTGTATTTAAATAAATCAGAAAATGCCCATTTTTCTACTTATCCATGCGGCATCCACGTCGACCTCGACGTCTCCAAAAGAGCACGCGATGGCTCATGATTCATTGTGCTTTACACCTAAGCCTGTCACGCGGCCCGCGGTTCGCGAACAGATCTTTCATCCAACGCGATCCAAACCGTCTATATGATACACGCGCAATCGGACGGCTCCTGGTCTTTGTCCCCATCTGACCTAACCCGAGAATCGACCAACTTCTAGACCTAATATCTCACTCCATACTCAACCAAATCACATGGGGTTTATTCCTACATCTTCATCTAGTCAAGGCAAACCTATCTATACGGTTGATCAAGTATGAAATTAAACTTTTCTTCATAAAAGCCCAAAACGAGCTCTGATTTTGGGGAAAAGATGTATACCTTATCCCAAGAGGTCATGCCTCAATTGTTTGTGTTATGAAGATTCATTTTGAGTGCACAAACATCCTCCAAGCGTTGGTGCAAGCAGATTGAGTCTTTGCAAGGGTTTGATCAAAGAGTGATGCAGCCTTGGTCAAAGTTTGATGCAGAGGGTTCAATAAGATGGGGCTTTCAGTGGGGATCTTCTCCTTGTGCTCTGGTAAAGCTCAGGGGCAAGTTAATTTGAAAAATGGTAGAGGTTTGTGGAATGGAAGAAAATGCCCTGAATTTCAAGCTTGAAATTAGGGTTGAAGGGTGGAAATGGAGGCTGGAAGGCAGTGAGGATGAGCTTCCCTAGGCTGTAAGGAGGTCTGGGTAGATTTTGGCAGAGTTTTGTTGGGTTTTATCGCACACCACCTTCTGGCCATGAGGGGTGGTGTTTAAATAGAAGGGGAAGGGGTGGCCAACAAGGCAATCCAAGATGGTAGAGAGGTCGCTTAAGTGGAGGGAAGAAGAGCTCCAGTGGCCAATTAGGTTGAGCCAGCTTGGATGGGTGGAATTTGGAGCTTCAACCCCATGGTTTCTTTTGGCCATGGCTTTTTCTGGCCACTAGGCCGACCCGACAGGACAAGGGAGGTGACTAGCTGGTTCAGAGAGGTTAGGGGGGTTTCATGGTGATAAGCTTGGGGCTTGGGAAGACTGGTTGCATGGGTTTCCATGATTTAGGGGACCATTTTTCCATGGCTCCATATTAGGTTATTAGGTGATGTGATTAGCATCTAAGGGTGCTTAAGCATGGCAGAAGAGATTAAGATTTGGATCAATTTGAAAGACTTGAGGTGGATTTGAAGTTAAGTTCAAAATGGGGGCCTTAAGCTAAGGTTTAGATTTGGGCTAGGTTTGTTCTTAGATCCAAATCAATTGAAAGCACAAGTCGGTGTAGGGAAGTGTCATGAAGAATTTAGGAAGTGAATTTGGTGAAATTTGATTGACTACCTGGCTCAATTTAAATGGAATTTGAAATGAGGTCAATTTGGGGCATTTGACTTGGGCACGAGTTTGGGTTTGGTTTGGGTTTGAATTTGGGTCATGTGAAGGCTACATTTGGCTTAAAAGATTATCATGAGTGATTGGGAGGTCAATTGGGTGAAAATTGAAAGATTATCGAGTCCAATTTGGAGGAATTTGGATTTTTGGGCTAAATTGGGGATTTTGGTTAGAATTGAATTTGAGCTAGGTTTGGGTTTAGTTCAAGGCCAATTGAGGGCTCAATTTGGTATAGAGGAATGTTGTGAAGAGTTTAGGATTCAAATTTGGGAAAATTGAATTTGGTGGGATTTAGGGATATGGTAAAATTGGAGATTTTAAATTGGGCTTGGAACTTGAGTTTGAAATTGGATTCAATTGAGCTTGAATTTAGTTTAAATTGGGCTCAATGGGTGGTTAATATTGTCTTTGGTGATGTTTGGAATGATTTGGGAGGTTTTGGAAATTTTTGGGCCATGATGGGCATTTTAGTAATTTTTGTAAAGTTAGGGGTATTTTGGGAATTTTGGAAATTTTGTGTTGTTTTGGATAATTTGAGCGGTTTGAAATGGTTTGGGAAGATATTTGGATAAAATTTGAGGATTTGGGTCATTTTTGAAATTTAGGTTTCTAGGAGCAATTTGGTAATTTTGAAAAGTTTGGGGGCAAAAGGCCAAAATTGGGTATTTGGGTTGAATGGGATCAATTGAGGATGCTAATCATAAAATTACCCTTATGGTGCCATGCGACTAAGGGAGATCCCATTTTGGATCCTCCATATGTTGGTCTTAGCCAAACCCTAGCCTAGGGCTAAGGGTTTGGGGGACCATCCATATGATTTTCCAGAAGAGTGGGGAACCAGACTATGCATGTTTGGTTAAGGGTTTTAGGTTGTGAGTGAAAGTGAGGGGTTCTAGTTTGTGTGTGCAAGACTGATCAAGACCACGCCACCCAAGGCTAACCCAAAGGTCAAACAGTCCTATGGGGACTCCTCTTGAGCTCCTTCACGCTTAGCTCCATCCTACTAAGTGCTAGTGGTTAGAACCAAACATGTGGAACTCCAAGAAGAGTGAAAAAATATTTAGAATTTCTATTTGGGTAGGGTTCCATCAATAGTCCTCTAAATAGTCAACAAGAAAGTCATATGGCTAGATCCTAGGCTTCTAAGGAAGAAAAACTAGACCTAAAAAAAGTGAGATCATCATGGGCTCCACTGAGCTATGAGATTACTTATGGGCAAGTAATGGGAGCATTAACATGTGTTAGTATTACATATTTCACTTACTTTTTACCCTACATTTTACATGTTATTTTTAGTAATGTATTACCAATTTACACTTGAGAAAAGTTTTTGGTGCAGGATACTTGTGTTAAATACATGCATTTTCAATGAGAAAAATCAATGTAAAAGTACCTTAAAGCGGTGTGGTCATGCCTATATATATATCTAACCATGTACAACCAAATCTTAATTTGTCTAGTAAACTTTATATTTAGAAAAAATCCAACAATAATTAAATTTCAACAACTGTAAGCATTTTTTATTAAATTTAATTTGATATTTGAAATAAATAAATTGCATTAATCTTTATTTCTTTTCTTTTTTACATAAAATTAATGATTTCATATTAAAAAATAATAGAGTTTGATTTTTATATAAATGGATTTAAAAAAGAAAAAATTAAACTAATATTCAAAAATACAAAAAAAAATGAAAACTACAATCAATTATCAAATAAGCACTTTAACAATTTGATCAAAACAACCAAATAAAATTAATTTAATTCACTTTTTAATTTTATCTAAAAAACACACATCCTTCTGTATGATGCTAAAAGAATTTTCTATTTGGATGAATATAAAAGCTTGTGTCCTAAGTTGGCTAAGTCAACATACAACTAGAAAAATAAAATGTTCAAGAGAAAGTTGATATTTAATTTACAAAATAGTTACAAAAAAAAATTTAATTTTTTATTTTGAATAAATTATTTCTTGAGATTGTATATGAAATATCATTTTATTTAAAAAAATATGCTTTATAGGTTCAATCAAAATTATGTTTTATTTTGAATTAAAAAAAAATAAAAAATTAACATTACATTTTAGGTAAGTATTAAAATTAACATTTAAATGATTATTTAAAATTTTTGAAGTTTATTAAATAAAATAAAAATTATTATATCCAAATCTTAATTTTATGCTAAGTAATAAATTAATCATTTCAATGATTAAATGACAACATATGCATTTAATAAATTAATCATTAATTTAAAATGATGCATAGTAATAGAGAAATATAACTTGTGAAAAAAAAAAAGAAAATTCATTAACACTTTAATACTTTGTAACAAATTAAAGGAAACAATGTTTAAAAATTAAATGCATTAAAAATGCATAACAATAGTGATATACCAAAGATAAAAGGTTAAAAACACATAAAATAATGATCTTTAACCTTAAGAATATAATTAAAATGATAAATTAAGTTATTGAATGAAATACATGGTACTAGTTGTCATGGATTATAAATTAAGATATGCTATTGGTGGCTATGGATTATAAATTTGAGTAAGAGTATACAATTAACAAAGAAAGATTTAAAAATCTATTAGAAAGGCATCAGACTTAATAAAAGGTAACTAAATATGGTAAAGAGAAAATTGTGTCTATATGTTGTTATACTTATCTCGCCAAGATGGTCGTGTTGAAAGGTTAGAAGACGAAATACGATTTCTAAAGTCATACTCATATTCTAAATTGACATGATATTTTTGTTTTTTTTAATCATAATGTGTTCATTAATATTGATACTGGTTAGATTGACTAACATTTTGTTGATCTCGCTTTTGTGAGGACCAACCCTGCACATAACCTCTAGACTAGTGTTGTACTTTCTTGGGCCTCCCAAGGTTAAGCCCAAGCCTTTTTCTCTTAGTTGAACCGGTTTATGGTTTTGACCCGGTGATAGACCCAAATTGTCCTCCTTGGGCATGACATGCCGTAGGTCACCAAAATAAACCTAAAACCCTAGACTTAATTACTGAATATCCTTACACATTTAGTATTAACTGGAGTTGTTTTTAATTTTTCTTAAGTTAAAACTATTATATTTATAAAATTAAAATATGGAAGTCTAAAAGTTAAATTCTTTACCATAAATCATAATTTTTATGTAGTAGAGAAGTTACTTGAGAACAAATAACATGTAAGTTTGTGGGATTTTAATACACCGAAAATATATGTATTTTTAGACTCATCTTTTATACTCATTTTTTGTGATATTGCCTATTTATGGAAGGTATTTTGATGTTTTCTTGCAGATTATTGATTTTTAGGGCTTAAAGCAAAAGAAAAACATAAAGGATGAAATTTAGAGTCAAAATTTAAGTTTTTTAAGAAATGCTCAGTGCCGGCAGCGCCGAGGTTAGCACCGACGGTGCAAAACAATTTAACGCTGGAGATTTTTACTCAGCGCCGACGGTGCCAAGGTGATACAGAACCCATTTCTAAAAGGTTCGATGTATTTGGATGACATTTTGAAGAGTTATTGGAGGCAGCTCTTAGAGAACCGACCTTGGGCTCTATTTGGGGCCAAATTCATCAGAAAATGTGCTCCTCTACGTTCATTTTTCGTTCCACATCATTCCATTTCACTGTCATATTGGAGTCAATTAGTGATTTTGCTTTCATAGTTTAGAGTTTTTGTGGTGAGATTTAGTGTAAAACTTTTCGTAAGAGTGTTGGAGAAGGAGAAGAGTGAGAGAATTCTTCTTCCCGCATTTCTAAGGAAAGGCTACAAAAGATTTGCTTTGAGAAAGAGTTCCAGATAAGTTTGTTTCGCTTTTCTAAGGAAAGGCTACAAAGGATTTGCTTTGAGAAAGAGTTTCAGATAAGTTTGTTTGTTTATTTAGTGTTGTATGAACTTTATTTTATATATGAAATTTGTGTTTTGTCGTATCTTTCTCATGAAGTCTGAGAAGTTCCCCTATCTTTCCACCTACTTTGAGATATAGTAAAATGAAGAGATAAAATGAATGTGCCATAATTAAAATATAAAATAAATTGTGATGATTTTGAAGTGAAGAGATAATATGGATGTGCCAATATTAAAATATAAAATAAATTGTGATGATTTTTCAACACTTAATTTACTTTTCAGTCTGGTCAATTAATTTGTTAAAATATGTTGTGAAACATATGATCCGAGAAATAGAGTATGAGTACTACAACAGAGTGGGGATCACATTTGATTTCATGAAGGAGAAATTCATTCATGAAATTAAGTGCAAATAAATAGAAAAATATTCTTTATTGGGTGTAAAATTGAAGAATCTTTAGAGTGACAGACTAAAATCCCCAATTTGGTCTTAGTGTTTAAAAACTAAAGCGAAAGTTCGTCTTCATGTGAAGGGAAGTGGGAGTCGGTATTCTCCTAGCCTAGCCACGAATTTAGGAACTAAAGCTAAGATTAGCCAATGATTTTCTATGCACTGTATCAGGGTAGAGAATTAAATTTGCTACTATTTGGCACAATACATATTAAAAATATTTATCTCATCTCATTTCACAAGAATTTCATTGTAGTGGGAAAAATATTTTTTCACATAAGAAATCTTCATTACATAAACATAGTTCTTAGACTAGTATTTAATATTTAAAAGTTGCATTTCAGTTTTGTTAAAAGTTAAGTAATTTAGTTTGGTTAAAATCTCAATATTCAAAATTAGTGACAGTGATTTTGTTTTATTTTTTATAAATTTTCTATTAAAATTTATCTTTGCTAACTTACACATTCCTCGTGTGATCGATATTTGGGGCTTAAATAGAAAGTTCATTATTGCTTGATAACGATATGTATACTTGCGTAGAATCTCATTATTAATTGTCTATAATTATATATATTTTACACAACTTACTTCTCATATAAGGATCAAGTATTTGGCGTTGTAGTGGTGTCAACTTAATAAATCCTTACATATAAAAATTTGGGATCACCCATCTAATTGAACCTCGCCCAACATGATCTTGACATCACACCATGTGGTGAACTCAAATGGCACCATGAAGTCAACCCACATAATTCACTTAACTAATTAATTAATTAATTTGGAGGATTATTAAATTTTATTAGGGCCTAAATTTTGGGCTAGATTGGACCCATTAGCCTAAGCCCAAAACTCTAAGATACAACGCAAAACACATGGGCCATAAAACCCATAACCCATTCATAATGGATTACCTATGACCAAAGACCGACCCACCATGATATGTGGGTGACAATACAAGACAAGCCAAGTTAAGTCCATGCACTAGAGGACAAAAATACACATTTCACAATGGGAGAAGCAATATGACACCTTGGTCATGAACCCTTTGACCCACTTTTGGAGAGGCCAAACCAGGCCTTGAGGAGCCAAGACCAGACCAAAGCTAGTCTTAGTTAGTCACCAAAAAGCTTCCCAATCAAACCAAGCCCTCTTCCATGCCTTCCTTTCCACCATTGATATCTCCATGGCCAAGGCATCAAATCTTGGAAAAGCACCCCCCAAAGCCCCCCTCCACAATAAAAAATTCTCTCGAACTCTCTGAAAATCCTCTAAGGAGCCATCCAAGCATCCCCATGCCATGGCAAGCTCGCCCTACCTCTCCCATGGCTATATAAAATGGGAACCCAAGAGTTCTAAGTAGACACTAAGCTCCTTGTCTAGCCCTCAATCCCTCGTGCCCCCAACAACAAAAGTCCTCCCTTTTCTAGGCAGTTAATCCCTGTCTTTCTTAGGCCACCTCCACCACTAGGAAACCCTAATTTCACCACTCAAATCCAAGACATTTTCAGCCTCGACATAAACTTCTCCAAAACACAAAATTAACCTCAACAAAAGCTTTCCCAAGCCTAATGATAATCTCCTCAATCAAAATTGAGGCTTCATGAATCCCTTAAACCTATCCCGACACCAACTCGAGCCACCTTTTCATCTAGCTCATAGCTAGGACCAATTTCAGCTCAAATTGAAGCAAGGACAAGGTTTGTGACATCAAGGTGAAGCTCTTTATCAAGCCCAATAGAGGCCACGCCACTTGGGGACAAGGTATGAGTCAAAATCCCTAAATTTAACATCGGGTTTGGTCTTTTACGAAGAAAATGTGTAATGCACCTTTACTTAGCTTTATGTAGGTTTGTATAGCTTAGATGAAGCTATAGGAACAAACCCCGAGTGATTTAACTGAGAATTGAGCGAGATCTTAGGGATTGAACGCAGACGGCTCTCAATTCTCTGTCCCGTGGGGATGATGAACTGATGTTGTCCATTTCTGTGCATTAGAAATGGATGGCAGAGATTAAATCAGATCACCAAATCATGGGGAGGAGAGCATCAGATCATGAGATTGTGTGGTGATCACGTGGAAAGCACACCCAATCACAGAGCGTTGTGTGGATATTTGACGACTCTGATGATCGAATCAGTTCCCCGTGGTTAAGTGGATAATTCAAAATTTTTGAATTAATTAAATCCAAAAAATCAATAAAATCTCAAAAAATTATAACTTAATGTAGAAAAAACATAAAAATAAAATAAAAATGCCTCTAAATTCAATGAACTGAGGGAAAAATAATTTAAAAAATTGGGAATAATTGAATTATATTTAATTTTTAACAGTTTAAATAATTCAAAGAGTATTTTAATTATTAAAAATTAAATATGAACCAAAAAAAATAAAAATTTTAAGGATTATTCCCTAAACCATTGGGAACAATTTTGAATTTTTCCAAGGTTAGGGGCCTACCCTAACATTGAATGACCAATTTCCTACAAAATTTATAATTATTTTGTGAAATAATTATACAAAATCAGAAAATAAAAAATTAAAACATGGCAATCAGTAGAGAAATTTAGGCCAATAAATTTAAACGTAAAATTATAATTTCCCCTTTAAAGTTTTCTAAAATGAAATTAAAAATCTACGGGGTAGAAATGTCAAAATTGAAAATTTACATTTTAGCCTAAATTGTCCCAAAAACTTAATTTAAATCATTAATTCAGTCTTACGGGCTTAATCTAATGTGGTTTTAAGGGTGGTTTGAAAACATGGTTATCCCCTTTACCATGACACACCCTTAGTGGCCTAAAGTTAGCCCAATTTAAGCTTGGGTTTGGTTTAGGTCTAGTCCACTTTAGACCTAAAGGACCCATAGCTAGACCCCATCCAATTGAGGTCAAGTCTCAGTTCTAGTCTGATTTGGCTTATCTCATGTCAAACAAAAATCCTAAACATTTTAGTTTCAATCTAAATAAGAACTAAACCCTAAACATTTTAGTTCTAACCTAAATTAAACATAAACGCTAAATAAACCTTTTAGGTTCAACCTAAATTAGATCTAAACCCCAAACCTTTTAGTTCTAACCTAAATTTAACCTAAATCCTAAATAAACCTTTTAGGTCTAACCTAAGTTAGACATAAACCTATGCCTTTAGGTCTAACCCACATAAGACTTAACTTAAACCATAGGCCTAACCCACATTAGACCAAAACCTAAACTTTAGGTCTAACCCACATTATACCTAACATAAACCCTAGGTCTAATGCACATTATATCTAACCCTAAACTTTAGGTCTAATCCACATTAGACCTAACCTAAACCCAAGGTTTAACCTAAATTATACTAGGGCTGTCAAAACAGCTCGTTGTTCGCGAGCAGCTCGTGTTAGGCTTCTTAAGAAGCTTGTGTTTGGCTTGTTCACTAAGTCGACGAGCGGATCACGAACAAATATTTGTTTGTTCATGTTCGGCTTGTTTTGACAAATTTCAACAGAATCAACGGGTCAACCTGACCTAACTCGGGTTAACCCAATTAAACTGAACCAACAGGTCAACCCAACCTAACTCAGTTTAGCCCAATTCAATTAAATCAACGAGTCAACTTGACCTAACTCATGTTAAACTAATTCAACTAAGTCACCAGGTTAACTTGACCTAACTTAGGATAAATGAATTCAACTGAACCACTAGGTTAACCCAACCTAACCAAGGTTAACCTAGGTTAACCTTTCCCAGGTCAATCAGACTTAACTCGTATCAACCTGACTTGAGACTCAACTTTGAGCTTAGCTTAAGCTTGAGACCAAGGAGAATCAAGGATTGATTTAAGCCTAACCCAAGTTAGACTTAAAAAACAACTTGAGTCTAAATGAACTTACACTTCATCCAGTATAATTTAACCTGAGCCTACTTTCACACTAGCCAACTCTTATGATAAAAAATCATTAAATCTGAGAATTGCCAACAAACCCCACTTTTTCAAATTGAAGAACTTCTTATAACCTAAGTACTCTCTTTCATGGGCAAGTACAACCAAAACTAAATACAAGAACTTTTACTCAACCAACAAACATAGATAAAGAAAAAATATACAATATTTTATAAATAATTTTGCAGCACAATGACATAACAATAATTTGAGTTGAATTTTTAAAGTGTTGATAATCACCTCTCAAATTGCAAATGAAATATAAATTTTCTTCACTATAATATAAATTTATATTGTGGCTTATATAAATAATTTTATTATGATTTAAGTTGAAAGAATTAAACTCACTAACTTTAAAGATGATTTTTTAATATTTATATGTTTAGAAAGTATATTTATAATAAAATATGATACTTTTTCTTGCTAATTTTATGAATGAAAAAAATTATTTATACAAAACTTAATTTATGATGCTAAGAAAGTATTCATCCAAAATTAAAGATTTCTAGAAAATATAAATGATGAAATATATAGACTACTTGGAATGAAAATATGGACTTTTCTCCTTCAAGTTTTTGTTTGAAAATTTATAATAAATTAAATTTTAATTCTGAGTATATTATGCAACATATCAAATTGCATCTATAGAAGCCAATAAATCCATTGGACTAAATAGAAAATTATGAGTATGAGAAGGTGAGAAGATATTGATAGAATAATAAATTCTATTTCTTTTTATGAAAATTTTTAAATATCATAAATCATAATTAAAATTTAAATAATATTAAATAATTTATTTAAGAACTCATAAAAATTTCAAATATAATAATATAAAATAGAATTTAAATATTTAACATTCCATTTATATTATTTTCGTGAATTTAGTTTTATGTTGGAAGTATTTAAGAAAATTTTTATATTATGAAAAATATTATTAAATATTAGAATATATTAATGTCTAATTTAATTTTATTATTCTTAATTAGTGATTAATTAAGTAAGTATATTTGTTTGTGACCAAAAAACAAACCATGCAAGAAAATTCCTATTACCATGTGTAATGAACTCCAAACCATCCATCTTGATCCATCTTTGATTCATCTATGCTCAAATTTTGATTCAATTTCTAGTTTGCACATCCATAAAATCAATACATCTTAAATACTTAATCCATACATTAGNTGTCTAATTTAATTTAATTATTATTAATTAGTGATTAATTAAGTAAATATATTTGTTTGTGACCAAAAAATAAACCATGCAAAAAAATTCCTATTACCTTATGTAATGAACTCCAAACTATCCATCTTGATCAATCTTTGATTCATCTATGCTCAAAATTTTGATTCAATTTCTAGTTTGCACATCCATAAAATCAATACATCTTAAATACTTAATCCATACATTATATCATCCAAGCATACATTTGTTATGTTTAATATTAATAAAATAAATCATAATACTCCGACACATAATATATTTGACAAGACAATTTTTTTTCTGACATATATACAAACAGCCCCCAAAACTCAAGTTAATATTTATAAAAAGGTGTTTGTGTATTCTTTTTAAATTTTTGTGCTATGCATAGCTTTGTAACACCCTTTAACTAAGGGTCTGTTTAGGGCAACTTATAAGTGCGGGGGCGTTTTGGAAAACACCGCGGTACCGTTTAGATCGTACGTTTTGCCCGCTTATCCGAAAACGCGGTTCCATTTTTACACTAAACGCAGATACCTCATGATAAGTTGTTTATCCTGAAACGCACAAGCTGACCCAAACGCACCTTAAATTTTTGGATTTTACATAGCTATGTACATCAATGTTCTTGAAAATTCTATTAAATTTTGTCATTGTCCATAGATGTACATTACCCTCTAAACTCAAACAAAAGATTATACACAATAAAGCAATTATTGTAGTGTCATACACTAGCACACAAGTTCTTAGGCAAGTTTTTTCAATTATTCAATTTATTACATGTGACCAATCCTATTAAATTTTTTTCAAGACTTCAGACCACATAAGATGGAATAATTTACATTCAAATGCTTCAACACTGGTTGGCACAACTTATGAATGCTCTTATTTATACAACTAGTGCATAACTATAAAATTATTTTACATGGTTGGATACACTAAGTAGTTACATGAAATTCAAAATATCATGTAAACATATGACTAAAGATTTTTTATGGTCTATCAAAACTAAATATAAATGAGACATGTTGGAGAAGTTTTCAATTTTAAGAAAAGAGGGATTGGGGTGAGATTTTGAAATGATGAAGGTAAAAAAATTGTAGAAAATCCAAAATTTTCAACCAATGTAAGATACCACCTATTCCTATGTATTTTCCTAAGTAACTGCTAATTGAGAGCAAGCAGGGTTGGTGACCATGCAACAGAAGTTGCTTACCCACTCATTTGGCTTCTAAATCTGGAAACAGAAGATAGAATAAGCTGTACATTTTTTCTTAGGTTATGAGAATTATGCTTGGAAGAAAAATCAACAAAATTTCATCAGAAGTAATATTTAGGTAGTTGCATGGTATGTATTTAGTTATTTTACTTATTTACTATATTATAATGTATATAATGTATAAACTATAATATAGTATCATTTAAGATGGAATGATATAAACATGAGTTATTTTGGCCAAATGAGAATGTGAAGAAAATTTTACAAGACTAAATTGCTTTCAATTTTAAACTGTATTTAGAAAGTTACAACAGTGCTTTACAACTATATTCTGAGACATTTATGGCCATATGAATTATATTGGAGAAATGTTATGATATCAGGAAACAAAACCCTTGCTTTAGCGTTCATCTAACCTACAACTCACCAGATTAATTTCATCCGATATATAAAGGCTAATGGCAAACCCAAAATAGCCTAAAAAGGTTGTTAATCTGGTGAGTTGTAGGTTTGATGAATGCTAAAGCACGGGTTTTTTTTCCTGATATCATAACACATAAGAGTTATATGCATTTCTTCGATATAATTCATATGCATATATGCTAATGTGTCGCCATTCGTGACATGTTGGTAGAGCAATCTCTTTGAAGATTGAAAGTCCCCTCAGGCCACAGGTTCAAATTCCCCTCTGACCAGTTTGTCAGTTGTGAGGGTGGTCCTCAAATAGTTTGGCACATGAGGGTGATTGGGAGCTCGTATAATAGTCTCCAACCATTTATATATATATCTCTGTGTGTGTGTGTGTGTATTGATTGTGTAAAAGGGAAGCTAGAATCAAAGACATACTTTAAAAGGTGAAGGTATTTGTTGCCCAACTAGGAAAAAATTAGTTTTGTAGTAATATAAGCACATATTCTGCAAGTTGTTGCTCATCATTCACATGCATACCACCCAATCAACGTGTATTTACATATATAACACCTAAACTTTATCTTCCACCCACATCTTTCATATCAAATAAAAAAAATACCACATTTTAACTTGTAAAAGGTGAAATACACCTTTTCATGCATAGGTAAGGTGGTATGAAAAAATTGAAGTTTAGTTGTTGGATATGTAAATGCATAGGGAATCGATTGGAATGTACGTAAATCTTCCTTCACAAAATTAACTCATGATTATGATGATCAAAGTGATTTTGATCATGAAGCAAACAACTAATATATGTAAGTACCCTAAAATATACAGAGCAATCTAAAAATGATACACTATACAAATAGAAAAACAAGAAGAAACAAGGCATTTTAAAATTAAATATACCGCCTACATCCTAATTTGCAATAAGCATCAACGGCTAACTAGCCACTCTAGAATTAAGAAAAAGAGATGAGTTTGGCTAACTATACATACATTTCTGATGCGTCAGTTCTATCTGAAGGGTGCAAGGAGTTCACTGAAGGCCAAAATGCCCTAGTTGCTTCAAGGTCATCGAGGTCATTCAAGTCATCATCATCGTCGCCGTCATCATCATCTTCGTCATCATTATCATCATATGTATCAGCCTCACCGGCATTGCCAGTGAATGTGTCGCAACCATCCAACCTCACAAGAGTTTCGTCCCCACAAGTGTTGATTTCGTTATCAAAGCTTTGAAGATAAGCTTCGTCACTCTCATCCTTAAAAGAAATCATATAAGAAAAGAGTACAATTAACACAAAAACAAAATGAAAAACAAAATAGCCAAAGATAATTGAAAAAATGATGCTATAATGATACTACCATACTTTCAAGATTATTCTTAGTTATGATTTAGCTCACTTTTGAAGAAAAGCAATGAAATATAGCCTAAAAACAAACAGAGAGGCAAGCAAAGTTCAGCTGAGATACATCACTTTATGAACGACTAGGTAACTTTAGAATCATAAATTAGAAACCACTAAATATACAAGAAATTGTTTTTTTAATAATGTTTTAGAATTCAAATGATTTTTTAATGGTTGAATAAATCCGAAAAAATCATTGTGAATTCAAATCACGAGTAATTTTAATTGATCGTAACAATTAGAATCTCAAATCTCAATTGTGTAAAATTCCAACATAATCAAGAACATTAGAAAGCCAATAAAAAATGGGAATCTCCATAGTTTCCACAATTCTTATATTTTTACATATTTAACAGCTAAACTTTCATAATTACAAGCATATCAATCAAATTTTTAACATCACATAAAAAATACCACACTTACTAACTTTTTAAAATTGAAAGAAACATTTTCAGGCATAGGTTTATAACATCAAAGATTTATAAATGTANTATGTTAGTGTAAAATCAGCCCAGCTTTATTCCAAATAATCGTGTAGTTCAACTTTAATTTTATCTGAAACCTAAAGAAACATAAATTGAATCCGCAGCATACGATTTCTTTCTAACAAATTGAAGCCAACAGCCCTCCAATCCCGTACAGCCACATCACAATAAAGAGTAAACCAATAGGTAAAAATGCAGGCAACATTGTCCTAATAACATTGAAGCTCCTGATAGTGCCTATAATCCTATCTAGTCCCGACTACCGAATCAATTTTTTAGGCTTGAAATTTTTTTTTGAAGTTTTTCATATACCTCAATCTCTTCCCATTGGAGTTTAAAATAATGATCTGTCACATGTGTTTGATTCTGATTGGAGTATTTAGAGTGTCAACTCTCTACTAGATGAAATATTGCATCTTCTTTTTATTAAAAGGGACTCAAATTTGAAGAAAATCTAGAGTCACTCTTCTAATTTCACTATGTTTCAAGTTAAACGATCCAGATGAAATCACTGTATTTATTTTCTTGCTCTATTGCAGCTTTCGTTTTTTTTTTTTTGCTCTGGCGTTGTTAGTTCCAATCAGAATCAACACATGTGACAAATCATTATTTTAAATACCAATGGGAAGAGATTAAGGTATATAAAAAACTTTAAAAAAATTTCCCAGCGATAATTTCAACACTAGGTGAAGTGATCAACACCAAAAGCTACCAGGGCTGGAAAGATCAACTAATTTCTACTTAAGAAAAATTGAACCTAGCACCAAATTTTGGGAGTGGATAGAAGAAGAGTGATCTTCCACCAAAAGGTGGAGAGTCCAGCTACTAAAATTGAAGAATTCTCAGCTCAGGATGAGCCTAGAAACAATAAAAAAATTTATGTTAAAAAATGTGGCAAAAAGAGCAATNGAAGAGATTAAGGTATATAAAAAACTTTAAAAAAATTTCTCAGCGATAATTTCAACACTAGGTGAAGTGATCAACACCAAAAGCTACCAGGGCTGGAAAGATCAACTAATTTCTACTAAAGAAAAATTGAACCTACCACCAAATTTTGGGAGTGGATAGAAGAAGAATGATCTTCCACCAAAAGGTGGAGAGTCCAGCTACTAAAATTGAAGAATTCTCAGCTCAGGATGAGCCTAGAAACAATAAAAAAATTTATGCTAAAAAATGTGGCAAAAAGAGCAATATGATTTAAAAGTACTTTCCTTACTAGAAAACATTCAAAATAGGCGGATAAGATATTTTGATAAACTTTTCAATGAAGTTTATGAAAATACGATCGACTTTAGTAATCTTAATATTGCTAATAATATAAAACTTCATATTCTTATTGTCGCATTAGTAAAAAAGAAAAATTGGAGGCTTTAAAAAAGACCAATGGTGGAAAATCAGTAGGACATAATGATATCCCAATTGAAATGTGAAAATATTTAGGAGATTTGGGTGTTCCTTGACTCACTAAACTTATTAATATTAGTTTAAAAACTTAAAAGAGTCTGAGGAGTGAAGGAAGAGTATTTTGGATCCAAGGGGATGCACAACTATGTAAAAATTATAAAGGAATTAAGTTAATGTGTCATACATTAAAAGTATGTAAGAGAGTAATTGAACATAGGTTAAGACGTGATATAAAGATTTTTCATAATCAATTTGAATTTATGTCGGGCAAGTCTACTATGGAAGTTATACATTTATTGAGAGATTTGATGGAAAAGCACAAAGAGTAAGGAGGATCTACATATGATTTTTATTGATTTAAAAAAGACTTATGATAAGGTTCCAAGAAAAGTTATTGGAGAGTTCTAGAAAAGAAAAGGTGTTTATATGACTTACATTCAAGTCATTAAAAATATACATACTTCAGTTATTACTGGTGTTTGAAGAGAAGGATTGATCAAGCATTTTTCAATATTGGTTCGATTACATCAGGGACCAGCCTTAAGCCCATATCTTTTTTGTTTTGGTTATGGATGCTCTTATTGGAGATATACAAGAGGATGCACCATGGTGTATGTTTTTCGCTAATGATATCCTTCTTGTCGTTAAAAAGACTAAAGAAAGAGTTTAGGAAAAAACTTTAACAATGGAAGTCTACATTGGAGTCTAAAGGCCTTCCTTTGCGTGGATTTAAAACAGAATACATGAAACGTAATTTTAGTAGTGGTAGATCTAGTGACAAAGTTGAAACAATGGGGTATCAAATCATTAAAAGGCGTGGACGTTTTAGAAATCTGAAGTCTATTTTTCAAGGTAATGGAGATATAGATGGGGTAATTATTAGTAGAATTCAAGTTCGTTGGGTGAAGTGGAGGAGTGAATCGAACTTAAAGTGTTAGAAAACTACCGCTCAGAATTAAAGGAAAATTTTATAAGATGGTGGTGAGACTTGTAATACTTTATGGCGCAGAATGTTGGCCTTCAAACAAGAAGCATAAAACTAACTATTGTTGAGATGAGAATGCTTTGGTGGATGAGTAGCTTGACACTTAAGAGACAAAATGTGAAACAAATGTAGTCGTAAAAGGGTTCGTGCAGCTCCAGTGGCGAACAAGATAAGAGAAAGTCGTCTTAGGTGGTTTGGTCACATTAAATATCGATAATCTGATGATCTGGTTAGGAGAGTTGATGTTTTAGAGTCGACTTATGTTAGGAAAGGCGAAGGAAGACCTAAAAAGTCTTGGTCATATTGTAAAAAAAATGATCTTAATTTATTAAAATTAAATAAAAATAGGACATCAATAGGACACAATGGAGAAAAAAATCCATGTAGCTAACCCCAGTTAGTGTGATAAAGGCTTATTGTTATTGTTGTTGTCGTCTATGTCTATCACTAACAACTTAATATTCAAATATTTATTAAAAGAATAACGAGGGGCTCTGGTAGGGAACCAATTCAGCAGAAGATCGATTGCCCAAACCAGGGACAAGAATAGGGAAGGCGAAGGAAGACCTAAAAAGACTTGGTCATATTGTAGAAAAAATGATCTTAATTTATTAAAATTAAATAAAAATAGAACATTCAATAGGACACAATGGAGAAAAAAATCCATGTAGCTAACCCCAGTTAGTGTGATAAAGGCTTATTGTTGTTGTTGTCGTCGTCTATGTCTATCACTAACAACTTAATATTCAAATATTTATTGAAAAAATAACGAGGGGCTCTGGTAGGGAACCAATTCAGCAGAAGATCGATTGCCCAAACCAGGGACA
>JXCR01119217.1:895003-905551 GCA_002079205.1 Phalaenopsis hybrid cultivar
TATATATATATATATATATATATATATATATATATATATTTATAAGGACAAGCCGTTAATATTTATTATTTGTTTTTATTCTCATTACACATTTCCTACTTTGCTTTATTCTATTTTATTTTCTTTCCAAACTGTTTTATTTCTTTCCTTTACTATGCCTATTGTAATTGGATTTAAATATCCCTCCTATCAATAATATTGAGCTACTCCATTTCAAAATTCAACATGATATTAAAGTAAGGTTCTAACTTTAGAACCCAGCCACTAAATGCCTCTGAAACAGTCGCCGTCCTTCCCACAAAGAGCCCGAGCCGCCAACCATTATGGTTGCTCTCTTACAGCTGCTGGCCTCCTCTGACTTTTTTCTACAGTTGACGACTTCCTTCATGAAGGGACGGATCTCCTCAACAACAACCTTCCCAAATTGTCCATGAAGCATTCTTGCCCTTTTCTTCTAAGGCGGCAGTGATGTTGTAACGGGAGTGATCTCCTCTGAAGACTTGAAGTGCTATAAATCGAGAGAGTTCAGTAACGAAGGTTTTATGCCAAAGTTTCATTTTTCCTGCAGCCTTCTTACAAACTCCCTGCATCCTTCTTGCAACTTTCCTATAGCCTTCCTACAGTTTTGCGTCAATCAGTGACTTACAAATCTATCAATGTCTCGAAATCCCAACGACATTTCTTTTGGCTTGGTCGAAATCATCTTCAATTGTGCTCAGTCGTCATGCATGACACCTTGGACAAGTCACTTCACTTGTTTTATTGTCACAAACTCAACCACACTCGGGAAACGTGTTCGAAACTTCACTTTAAACAAACATACAAACCTCCAGCCAAATTCATTGCTACCAAGAGCCTCACGACAACATTTGAATCTATCACGGTTCAATCAACTCCTACCTGAAAAATTCTGAAATCCTCTGAATCCCTAAGAAACCTGGTGGAGCAATTGATCAAGCTAATTGGAGCCAATCAATTCTCTGTGGGTCTGTCAAAATCCCACATTCGACAAGGTACTTTTTCTATGACTCTCGCAGTTCATTCCTCCTGTAGCCTGTGGATTATTGATTCAAGTGTTACCGATCACATACCTAAATGTTCGCAAGCTTTCTCAACTTACTATTCATGCTCTAGGAAAAATACTGTCAGAATTGTTGATGACTCATGTAATTCCATTGTTGTTAAAGGGACGATTGTACTAACGATTGGTCTAATTCTGGAGTTTATTTTAATGTTCCCTATTGCAAGGTAATTTGTTGTCAGCAAGTTGACAAATGATCTTAATTGTGTGGCTAATTTCTCTTTTGATGATTGTGTTTTTCAATATCGTCATTCGAGAAGAATGATTTGAACTACTAAGAGGGTAGTTGGACTTTACTACTTCAAAGAGAATGACACGGAGAGTGAAAACACACCACTCAAGAGCTATATTTTATCTTGAGCATTAAATGTCTCATCATGTTGTTACATTGTCGTTTGTGTCATCCAAGTTTCTAATATTTAAAAAAATTATCATTTGATGTTTTCAAACAAAATTTCTCTAACTTTACTTGTGAGATATGTCAGCTAGTCAAGCATCATCGGGTCCATTACTCACCCCATATTTACACAACATCAGCTCATTTCTCTCACATTCACAGTAACATATGGGGACCATCCCGCACTTCCAGCTACACAAATAAATGGTTGTTCATGATCTTGATTGATGACCACACTCGAATGACATGAATCTTGATTATTTGAGTATCATGAGACTTCAGGCTCTGTTGATGCCTCTTTATTTGATGATGTTCATCATCATATGAGGGATATTGATCATTGTGACATTACTACGGCTGAGGAAGTTTACTCTACCTTGCATGACATTAACTATAATCAAACTCTGGGACCTGATGGTTTCACTTCTGTTTTCTATATTAAATGTTGGACTATTGTTAAGGATCATGTGGTTTCGGCTGTCCAGAGTTTCTTTAGAGGGGAAACCCTTGGGAATTATTTCTCTGCTGCTACTATAGTTCTCATCCCTAAGAATACCCAAAAAAGCTCGTGGGATCATTTCAAACAAATCTCTTTAACTTCTGTGATTACTAAGGTGATTAGAAAATTTTGGTCAAACGCCTACAACTCCACCTCCACAATTTAATCTCTTTGAATCAATATGCTTTTATTCAAGGGAGGGGGATTACTCATAATATTATGCTGGCTCAGAAACTTATTCTTAATATTGATAAAAAAATGTAGAGGTGACAATATGATTACTAAACTGGACATTCACAAGGCTTATAATACTATTAGCTGGGAGTTTATTTTGAATATTCTTAAAGCCCGTGATTTTTCTCAGGAGTTTTGTAAGCTCATAACTTCTTGGCTTCATTGCAACAAGTACAACATTCTTATTAAAGGCCACTCTTGTGGTTTTTTTAGTGCGGGTCGTGGGATTAAACAGGGTGATCATTTATCCCCGACCATTTTTATTCTCATTTTTTATTATCTCTCCAGAATGCTTAATAACCTTTTCAGGCATAATCCAAAGCTGCAATATTCTCATAAGTCTAATATGATGGTATCTCACTTAGCCTATGTGGATGATATGATTCTTTTCTCTAATGCAAGCAAGTCCACGGTGAAGGAGATTCATAAGTTAATGGTTGAATTTAAATCTGTTTACGGCCTCTCTTTTAATGCTAGTAAATGCAACATATATTTGGGAACACGATTAATCGTTCTAATACTGCATGGATTGCCAATTATACGGGTTTCTCCCTCTCTACCCTTCCACTTAAATATTTGGGGGTATTTCTTCTTAAGGGTCGAAAAAGACGGATACGAGTTGATGAGGTTGTAGAGAAGATTCGAAAAAGAATCTTGGATTGAAAAAATAATTTCCTATCCTTTGGCGGCCGTATTACACTCCTAAGGAGTATCCTTCATTCCCTTCCACTATACACTCTTCAAGTGTTTCAACCCAAAAAAAGTACTATTTTGAATCTTGAAAGATGCTTTAATAAGTTTCTTTGGTTGGAAAATCACTCTGGTAAAAGATGGCTTCCTTGGAAGGAAGTTTGCAAACCTTTTAGCGCTGAGGTTTGGGTTTCAAATTCTTCCAACATATCGTTGATATTAATGTCTTTAAGCAATGGTTTAATTTCAGAAAAAATGAGTCATTATGGGTCAATTTCATGCATGGGAAATATTACTGATTCTCTTATCCTGCTTTGATCACTTGAAGGCTCGATAACTCCACCATGTGAAAGAGACTGCTTTTAGTTCGGAATTAGGTGAAGAATTTCATATTTTGGGATGTGGGTTCTGGAGATCTCTCCTTCTGGCATGACTGTTGGTCACATGTCTCTCTTCAGTTGAGGGATACTACGTTTTCAAATCTCAAAGTGTCCGACACTTGGGTTGATGATCATTGGAATCTTCCTCTTCTTATTACCTTATTGGGGATGGAGGGAGCCACCTACATTTCCAACATTCCTATTGCTCCTCATATGCATGATATTCCTACTTTGAAATTACCCTTGACTAGCTCTATTACAAAATTTATTTATGTTTCTCGGTATAGCTTTCATAACACCCCTTGGGGTCTAGATGTGTGAACATATATTGAAAGAACATTTTATAGAACATTTTGAAGAGAAAGAACAATTTGAAGAGTGACAAAATTATTCTGGACGAATTAGAAAATGAAAAATTATATTATATTCAGGAAAGATTTAAGATATTGGATATTACGGAAAATGCAGATAAAAATCTATTTCCGTCAATTATAAAACCACATGAACTTGAGATGAAAGTATTGCCTGGCCACTTGAAGTATGTGTTTTTAGAAGACTCATCTACATTACCTGTTATTATATCTTCAGAATTAAATGATCTGCAAGAGCAAAGGCTGTTAGATATATTGAAAAGATATAAGAAAACTTTTGGTTGGACCTTAGTTGATATTAAAGGAATCAGTTCTTCAATATGTATGCACTGAATTATATTAGATGAACAATATAAACCAAGAATTGATCCACAAAGGAGATTAAATCCGATGATGAAAGAAGTGGTTAAGGAAATTTTGATATTGTTAAACACTGAAATTATATATCCTATTTCAGATAGTATGTAGGTAAGTCATATTCATTGTGTTTCTAAGAAATGAGTGACTGTTGAAACAAAAGAAAATAATGAATTAATACCTATCAGACAAATTACTGGGTGACGTATTTTCATTGATTATAGAAAATTAAACACTGTCATCACGAAAGATCACTTCCCTTTACCCTTTTTAGATCAAATAGTAGATAGACTTGCTGGGCACAATAATTTTTGTTTTTTAGATGGTTTTTAGACCAAATAGTAGATAGACTTGTTGGGCACAAATATTTTTGTTTTTTAGATGGATATACCTGGTTACTCAGAATTTCTATTGCTCCTGAGGATTAAGAAAAGACAACATTTACTAGTTCTTTTGGAACTTTTGCTTTTCGAAGAATGTTTTTGGATTATGTAATGCACCTGCAACATTCCAGAGATGTATGATGTCCATATTTAGTAAGTTAATTGATGATGGATTAGAAGTATTTATGGATGATTTCTCTGTATTTGGAACATCATTTGACGCATGCTTAAATTATCTTGAAAAAATTTTAGAGTTATGCGAAAGAACTAATTTGATTCTAAATTTGGAGAAATATCAATTTATGGTTGCAAAAAAAATTGTGTTATGACATAAAATTTCGAAAGATAGATGGAAGTAGACCCTGTAAAAATTCAAGTTATATATAAACTAACATCTCCTATTAATGTAAGAGAGGTTAAGAGTTTTCTTGGACATGTTGGATTTTACAAGCGTTTTATTGAAGATTTTTCAAAAATTACCAAACCTCTATGACAACTTTTAGAAAAGGACAAGAAATTTGAATTTATTGAAAGCTGTTTAAATGCCTTTGAGTTAATAAAGGAAAACTTAATCACAACCCCTATTATAGTTTCACCTAACTGGGAGAAACCATTTGAACTGATGTGCGCTAATGATTATGCTATTGAAGCTGTCATTGAACAAAGGTATGAGAAGATTTTTAAAGTTATATACTACGCTAGTAAAACTCATAATGATGCACAAATTAACTATACTCTTACTGAAAAAGAGTTACTCGTCATTGTGTATGATTTAGATAAATTCAGATCTTATTTAATTGAAGCTAAATGTGTTTTGTATACTGATCACTCTACTATTAAATATATGATGCAAAAGAATGATGCTAAACCAAGGTTGATTAGATGGATACTTTTGATGTAAGAATTTGATCTTGTGGTTATTGATAGAAAGAGAACTGATAATCAAATTGCTGATCATTTAAAGATTAGAAAATCAAGAATCATCTGACACTAGAAAGGAAACTGATAATCAAATTGCTGATCATTTGTCGAGATTAGAATATCATGAATTATCTGACACCAATAATGAAATTACAGATAATTTTCCTGATGAACAACTTTATAATATTAATGAGTGGAAAATACCATGGTATGCTAATATTGTTAACTATATTATAAGTGATATTTTGCCACCTAGGCTGATATTGCAACAACAAAGGCGTATTTTTGGATAAGTGATATTTTGTCACCTATGCTGACACTGCAACAACAAAGAAAATTTATTCATGATGCAAAAGCATATTTTTGGGATGAGTTTTATTTATATAAACAATGTAACGATCTGATTATGAGGAGATGTGTACCTTATAAAGAAACTGAGCTAATCATTCGGAAATGAAGATTATTAGTGCGGAAGCGCAGCGAATCTTCAACAAGTTACTGACGAAGAAAAAATTAATCAAGGAACGAGGATTCGTAAATCGCGGATTGAATAATCCCACGATGGATATTGAAGAAACGATAGTGCGGCGAAGATGGGAAGTGTCGTGCTACACTACCGTCGCCGTGGTTGTTCCAGTAGTGAAAGAATTTTATGCAAATTTACATGGAATCAACCAGGGAGTTGTTTATGTGCGAGGAAGATGGATCACCTTCACTCATGCACAGATCAACGAATTATATATGATAGAAAATGTTTTTGTCTGCCACTATTCCAATTTCGTCCCAACGAGAAACCAGATGAATGAGATTTACCAATATTTAATGGACAAAACTGACGACTGGGAAACAAGAGAAAACGGGTATGTTAGTTTTTCTGCGACACTCCTGAATCTCGTTTCGAAACATTGACACTTTTTTATTTTTACGAAACTGTTACCAACAATGAAGATCGGTAAAGTTTCTAAAGAAAGTGTCATTTTGAATTACTGCATCCAAAGGGGACTACCAATCGACATTGGATCTATAATTGTGAAGTCGGTTTTGGACCTGATCGTTCATGGATCAACTTATGAGCTTGAACACCCCTCCACAATTTTCTCACTTTGCAGTCAGTTCCAAGTATCCTATGAAAATTGGAAAAAGGTACTGCTACCTTGGAAGCCTTTGGACCCAACTGAAAGATTCTCAGTTTTTAAAAATGAAAATGACATGACCATCATAGAAGATCAATCATCTCAAAATTCACTGTTAGTTCAACCCTTAGTCCCTAATAGGCCTTTGATGATCCTGCGCCGAATCAAAAAATTGGAAAAGAAGATACAAAATGTCATGAATACGATTAATAATATATCTGATTTCTTCGATCATCTAGACTGGAGGATGAATGAATATTTTGAGCACCCTGGACATTTAGAAGATAGCTTGATACGACTGATGATGAGGATGAAGTTAATAGAAAAGGATTCCACTGAAGAATTTCCATTCCAACCCTTCTACAATATCTTCGTTCATGTGCAATCAATGGGTGATCTCAGAGGAGAATCGAATACCGAGTCTGAGGACTAGTAAATTTATATTATTACCCATCTGTCTATTCATGTGTGTAATTTGATTTGAATTTTGTATTTGTTTTGCTTTAAAATTATGTTTTCAGATCTCTGTATAGTTGAGACTAAGCATAGGATGTTTTGTTCTCAGCACTTTGAGTATTGTGACTTGGATTGCGACGCTGAATTAATGTATTGAGATTGAGAGAATACCAAACTTAGGTGTTTTATGTAACGTATATTGTACCCCTTGGAATTTATATATAAATGTGATGTTTTGTGTTGTGAAAGTTTATATGGCTAAGTACATCATTTAGTTACTTAAAATTATGTATATAATGATTAAAAAGATGTTGTTAAGGCTTGAAATTGATCGAAATCACAAAAATCCGGAATTTGGACAAAATCAATAAAGCCCGCCGACGGCGAGATTTTCCCGAGACTTAGGATTTTAATTCCAATTGAGCGCGCCAACGGCGAGCTCACGAAAAAACACTTTCAACCGCGATTTTGACCAGTCAACCGCCACTATTCATCATCCCCTTCCTCCTAAAAACGTCATTTTCGACCTAGGGCTTGAAAGATCTTGGATTGGGAGGCAATTTCAAGGTTTTTTGACACCGGATTTAATCATCTCTATGTAAGAGCTTCAGTCCAAACTAAAAATTTTTTATTTTCATCATGGATTTCTTCCACATTGAGGAGATTTGAAAAGTTTGAGAATGTGAAGAAAATTTGGGAAGAAATTCATGGATTTTAGTGTTGAACTCTTAGAATTACTATTGGAAGCTATGATTTGCATATTTGAAGTAATTTTTGGAATTTTTCTATAATTTGATTAGACCATTGGAAGCCATGATTTGCATATTTAAAGTAATTTTTGGAATTTTTCTATAATTTGATTAGATTGAAATGGCTCCACGTCAAAAGAGAAGAATTGAGTTCGACTATAATTTGATTAGATTGAAATGGCTCCACGTCAAAAGAGAAGAGTTGAGTTCGACGAGTTTTCGCTTCGTCAATGCGATGACTCAAATAAAATTTACTTCCATATTTAAAGGAAAGAAGTGCATACAAGATCGAGTTTTTGAAAGTCCGGCTTCATCAATGCGAAGGCTCAGTCGAGATTTACTTCAGTATTTAGAGGGAAGAAATGTATACAAGATCAAGTTTTTGAGAATCCGGGAGGAGAAATTGAACGAGTTATTGCCGAGTGGAAGTGGGATAACTTTTGTTATACCACCAATAAAGCTGATGCAAATGTTATGAAGGAGTTCTATGCCAATGTGATTTATTCTGATGACGGAATTGTTCAAGTGCGTGGGTTTCCTGTTGAGTTTACTGCCGCCCGCATCAACACTTTTTATGAAGTCTCAGACTCTTATAGTTGCCAATATGAATCCTTTAGTACAATGGAAGACCCCCTCAATGATGTGATCAACTTTCTCACTGATGGCTGCCAATATGAATCCTTTAGTACAATGGAAGGCCCCCTGAATGATGTGATCAACTTTCTCACTGATGGGAAAGGAACGTGGAAGATAAAACAACGAGAACTGGTAGATTTTTCTGCTTCCATGTTGAATGTCACCGCTAAGGCGTTGCATTATTTTATTTCCTCTACTATGTTATCGACCTATCACCATAGTGAGGTAACTAAAAATAGAGCTATTCTGAATTTCTGTATTCAGAATAATAGAACTATAAATGTGGGGAGAATCATTCTTAAGAATATATTGACTACGGCGAGGAGTGAGATAGTGGAGGTCTAAGACATCCTTGACATATTTATACAATTTGCAAACTTTCTGGAGTAGAAAGTAGAGATGAAGAATGAGTTTATCCTATGAAACCCATTAGTAAAGCTAATTTAAAAAGTTATGAATCCCATGAGAAATGGAGAACTGGGAGTAGAAGTCAAGAACCTTCTACTAGTAGAGATTTGAAGACTTTTGAATCCCATGAGAAATGGAGAACTGGGAGTAGAAGTCAAGAACCTTCTACTAGTAGAGATGTCGCTCTACAAGTTATGACCTTCCACCTTCTAGTTCCCCTACCCTCTCTGATTTAATGAATGAGTTCTTGCAGCAGAAGAACATAGAATTGATAAGTGAAAGGATTGAAGGTTTAGAACGTCGACACGATTATGATAGTGAGTACCTTCAGAGACATTCAAATTTTGAGGTAGTCTATTATGAAGCTCAAGCCCAACACTACAGAGGTGAGTCTGATGAGTGCCCCCGATATACTCAGTATCAGCTCAATCCACTCGTTGATCAAGGAGATGAAGATATAGCTAGGGATTTTGATATTGAATGAAATTGATGTACTTATATTTGTATTTTTATTTATGTGATCTTTTGTAATAGAAATGGATGTTTATGTATTTGGACTTTCATTTTTATTATTATGTTGTACTTGGATGATTTTTAATTTTTGTTATAAAGTTAGTGTTATAATTAAATGTGCATGTGTAGTTTAATAGATGTTGAGTTGTATTTTGTAATATAATGTGGTTTTTATTTTCTCATTTTAAATTTTAATTATTTTGTTTAGTATCTTGGATGTGAGGAAATATTGTGTTTATTTTAGTTTTATACTTATTTCAAAATTTTATTACCCAAAAACTCGTCTAGTGATTTATATATGTAGAAAGCTACTAATATTACAGACCATGTGAAGTAGAAATGTTGACAAGGCCTGCAGAAATTTCAGAATGATGAAAATGCCTACAATACTGAGGTATGATTTATATTTATAGTTTTTCTTTCCACATGTATTATTTCATATTTAAAAAATTTAAGTTTGGGAGAGGGAAGAAAAAGATTGACTATTAGATGTCCTCTATTTCAATATTTTCAAAAATTATTTATATGATTTCATGTAGTGAATTTAATTCAGGTAACTATATTTTTGTAGTCATTTAAATATTATGATAGATTTAAAGAAATATTTTTGTAATGAAAATTAATTTTGTAACTTAAGATATATTAGTATAAGAGAATAAGTTTAAAGTTAACTATTTAAAGTAAAGGAAACTATATTTTGAAGTATTAAGAATCAAGAAATTCATTTAAGAAGAAAAAATTGAGGCTCAATGATGTAAAAACTATGAAATATTTATAAGGTAAAGGAATGCTTTGAGTTTCAAATTTAGGGAAAGAAAAGTGAAATTCAAAATCAATAAAGACTATTCAGATATAGTAATCTTTACTTGAAAAAGGAAAAAGAAATGATTGGAAACAATCCCTGAATAGAAAAGAAAAATATATCGAATTGAAAGCAATCCAAATGAAAAAGAGAAAAGAAAGAAAAAAAAAACATGGAAGTGAGGAGAAGCTTGAGGATATGTCCAATAAAAAATTGGTTTCATTGGACCTACCTAAAGGGAAAACCTAATACATTCCTGAACTTATATTTATGGATTAGATCTTTAACTAGTAAAGTTCTCATGAAGTTCCTATCATTTGAATATTCTAAGTGACTTAATATTGCAACCTATAATCATTCTTGAAATGAATAGAAGACTGGAACTCTTAAACTTCATGACTAGATAATATTGTGGCTACAGAGTTAATTCAATTACTTGAATTTTTTTTAAAAATCTCACTATGGTATTTATTTATATCAAACTTATAGTATTTCTGAATTAAAATTTTACTACAATAGATCATAACTTTTATATAGT
>JXCR01119225.1:2207-26420 GCA_002079205.1 Phalaenopsis hybrid cultivar
CTTTTGGCCAAAAATGTTCTCTTTAAAGATGTGGATGAGTTTTCCCAAGAGTTGCTTGCGCAGCCCTCCAAAATCCGGCCTTATCCATTGTGCATGTCACCTAGTCGGCGATCCTACCGTCGGCGGCCTTCTAGAGAATTTGTCCTGTAGCCTCAGAAAAATCTCGTCGGTGGCGGCCTCGAGGGCGCCGTCAGCGCCCTAGTGCAATTCTCCACATTTTGGTCCTTTTTGCTCTAAATTCGCTCATTTTTGCATCTTTTTGCTCCATTGACTCTAATTCATCATTCCTGCAACAAAATATCAAAATTACCTTTCTTTAAAGTGTAATATCATTAAAAACAGTACAAAAGAGGTATGAAAATCTCAACATATTTTCCTTTGGTCAGTAACATCATGTGTCTATTGGAGATCTCGTAATAGAGAAGCAGAAGCCCAATGAGACTTTAGTGGACTACAGTTTGAGGTGGAGAAACCTTAGCATGAAATGTGAACCTCAGCTACAAGAACGTCAAACAATTGAGATCTCACTCAAGATAATCCATGGGCCAGTACCTTTCATGCTTAAGGGACTCACCAATAAATCCTTTGAGAAGCTACTCAGCAAAGCTAGAAATCTTTAAGAAGAAGTCAAACATATGGATTCTCATGAGAAGTCTGGGAAGTCCAAGATGACCAGAGCATTTGAAAAGAAGTCTGGGAAAGTGGCAACAATTGATAAGGGAAAACAACCAATGAAGATACATGCAGAATATTCTCGTTAGTCATCATCGCAACATGCTCAACAACAGACAGAATAGTATGGTCCGTTTAGCCAGTAACCGCCTCAAGGAGGATCATACCGAGCAGAAATCAAGAAAATGTCTGTTGTGGAGCGTAGGAAAGTGGTGTATTCCCTTAAAAATGAAGCCATACCCAAAATGTTTAGAAGTCTGATGAAGAAGCCTGAGTTTAGATTACCAGATCTGAAGAAGCTCAAAGAGGTCGACAAGAAGGATCAAACAAATTATTGCTCGTATCACAGATTGCTTGGACACACTGTAGAGTAATGTTTCATTTTTAAGGATTGACTTGCAAAAATCTTAAAGAAGGAAATATAACGATCCCGAAAGAATATTTAAAGGAACCTAAAAAAGGTTCCATAAATAAGATTTTGACCTAGCCAATCTCTTTGATTAACCCATATACTGAAAAAGATGGATGGAGTGCGACTTGGAACAAGTTCAAAAGTGTACTAAACCAAATCGAGAATGCATTAAGGCAAGCCTCCGTTCTTCAGCCTGCCAAGACCAAGATGAAGATCTCTCCACGAGATCTGTCACTGTCAAAGAAGAAGAAGAAGAATACCACCACGAAGACTGATAGCATGGGGGGTAGGATAGGGGCTACCTTTGCTAGATTATTTGTCTCAGATTTGGGGAAGTAAATCCTTGAACCCCTAACCTTGTATGATCATCATTTTGGCCCTTCGGGGTCTTATGAATATAATGATTATGATTTAAACTATGTTTTAACTATTTCTAGTGATAAAGTAATCAATTGTGACCAATCTAACTTTGATTTTGATTCCCAAAATGATCCTCAAATCGTACTTGAGTCTGATGAACTTTCTAAAAAGACCATAAGAAACATCGATAATACCGCTTGCAACAGCATCAGGAGTGAGGAACCAATCCTTCAGTTCCACGGTACACCACTCGTCATCAACTTAGATATTTCTTACAAAGAAGTGTTGACCTCATTTTTGGTTGAGGTTTAAATTATCCCATTTAGTAGCCTAGGGTCTAGCCATAGAACTTTTCCTGTCAACTATTCCTATAAAACTAGATCTGGAAACCTCACCATTAGAAATTCTACCCTCTTCTTTACTCAACTTGGAGTTCCACATATTGCTCTCAACCTCCAAGTACTTAGTAGGTGGGGNAGTGATGTTTGGTAACTCAAATCTACCAAAATACCCATCTTGGCCTTTTACCCCTAAAACACCCCCAAATTACCAAATACCCCATCCATAGCTCAAAAACCCAAAAATTTCAAAAATTCCCAGAAAATCCTAATAAATCCCAAATATTCCCAATTTCATTTAAAAAAATCCCAAAAATTCCCATAAAATCCTAATAAATCCCAAATATTCTAGCTTAATATCCCAAAAATTACAAAAATTCCCAAAAAATCCCAATAAATTTCAAATATTTCCAACTCGAAAAATTCCCATAAAATCCCAATAAAACTTAAATATTCCCAATTTCATTTTTCTCAACTTCAAAATTCCCAGAAAATCCCAATAAATCCCAAATATTCCTAATTTCATTTCTTTCAACTACCATAAAAATTTCAAAAATTCCCACAAAATCCCAATAAATCCCAAATATTCCCAATTTCATTTCTCTCAACTACCACATAACCCAATTTGGCCAATTTGACCATCTTTAACCAAAATTTCCAAATTGCTCTTTAAAGATCCAAATTTCCCCAAATTCAACTCAAATGTCCATCAATTTGATCTCAATTGACCCAAAATTCAATCCTAAACTCAAATTAAATTTTTATATGATTAAATTAAACCAAATCCAAGCTCAATTGGTCCATGATTTGAGCCCAATTTTGATTTGGGGCAAAACCCCAATTTTGACCATATGACCTAATCTCACCAAATTGAACCCATAGCCTAGTTAATTGGCCTCAATTAATGTTGAAAAATCTTTATAACATTCCTATACATCAAAATCAACCATCAATTGGCCTTGGTGAAGCCTCAAATCCATTTAATTTTGGTCTAAATCCAAAATTCCCAAATTTAGGCCCAAATTGGCTAAGTCCCCAAATTTCACCCAATTGATTGCCTTAACCTCCAAATTGGCATCCAAATCATGTTTAAAACTCTTCATGAGGTCCCTATTGACCATTTACAATAATCAATTTGGACTTATCCCAAGGCTAACCCAAGCTAGACCCAAGAGTAGCCCAACATGACCAAATTGATTAAAGTTCAAAATTCCTTCAAATTGACCTTTCAATTGAACTCAAAACCACTTCCATCCTTCACCAAAGTTGTTCTATATGATCATCTACACTAAATTCAATAATCAATTGAGCCAATTTATATGGCTAACCTAGCCCCAACCCAAGTTTTGTTCATTTGCACCCACTTGGACCCATACACTAAATGTGATCTAACCACCTTAAAGCCACCAAACTAACTCCACCACAGCCATTAGTTGGACCTAGTGACCAGTCCAAACACCATGAAACCAGTTAAATCAAGCCATGGACCAATGGTTCCCCAAATTAAGGGATCTTATTTCCAAAAATGCAGATGATTAAGCTATCTTTGCCAAATCCAAGCACATTTGCATTAAATTGCTATGATGGATTCCTCTGGGTTCCTTGAGCTCCTAGCCACCTCCCCCTGGCCGGCCAGCCAGCCTAGTTGTCAGAATAGCCTAAAACCAAGAGCCACCCCCATGGCACCTCACCCAAATAAAACCTAGAGGCCAGCTCATCTAAATCAAATTGAAGAGCTCCTCTGCCCTCCACCTAAGCACATGCACACAAAATGTATGCCCTGAGAGCCACCCCATGGCCATTTTTATAAAAACTCACCTCCCACGGCCTCGGGTGGTGTGCTGAAAATTTGTCAGAGAGGCCTCTCCAAACTTCACACAGAGCTTCCCTAAGATCCCCTCAAAGCATTCCAACCATTTTGCCTCATCCATTCCCATTGTCGGAGCTCAATTTTGAGCTTGAAACCCTATCAGAAACTAGGACAGAACCCAATACACCTCCACACTCTACCAAACTTCAATTACTTGTGCCCACACCTTCACAAGAGTGAAAGAAGTCAGAGCCCCATCAAATCCCCCTTCCACAAAGCCTCTACCATAGCTCTAGACCAACACCTGAAATCGAGCTTGGTCGAATTCATACCTAAACTTTACACCAAGACCAGGGACTCAATCCCTAGCCTCCTTGGACCCCAACGAACGTGCCGAGCACCTCTGATTGAAGCCTCCCTTCTTAGAGTAAAGGTATAAAACTCCTCCTCCTCCCGAGCTTATTTTGATTCTTCATTTACTTAAGCTTGACTTCATGGTACCTTAGCCGTATGGATGTGTTTGTCTCACTTAGACGAGTCCATAGGATCAAACCCGAGGTGATTTAGTTGATTCTACGCCGAGATCTTAAAGTTTAAGTGTGGACAGGCACGGGATCATTCTATCGGGGACCATGACGGGGAGTCGTTCGATCAAGCGTGTATAAAATGGATGGGGGAGATCAAGTCGGACGGCACTTCAAGACATGAATAGCGGGCCGAGTCAGCAAGCTACGTGTACGGCGGCGTCCAACCAGAGCACACTACGCATGCTTTCCGAGCCGTCGTAGGTTGAGGTGGCACGCGCTGTTTAAATAGAAAAAATATGGGTATTTTCTTATTTATTTAATCCCCAAAACTTCAGAAATACATAACTTTGTATAGAAAAATTACAAAAATAAAATAAAAATACTCTCTTGTTCAGTGAGCAGAGGAGAATAATGTGGAATAATTTTCAAGTCTATTTGATGCATAAAGTATTTTTAATTAATTAAACACTATTTGGAATCATTTGATTCTCCATGCATATTGACACATCACCTTGGCTTGAAATTTTTACATGTTGTAGGCTCTACCAAGGAAAAGATCCTCTGATTTTTCCAAGGTCAGATGACGTTTCTATACAGAGATCCATATTTTTCAAGTTATTTCACATTATTCCTTTAAAATAATCATAGAAATTAGCATATTGGTTATTAAATCCCAAGAAAATTTTGGAAGGTCCTAGAGAAACCTTTGAAAATAATTTCATGGGTCAAGTCATTTAAAACATTCTTAAATTTTCCAAATATTAAATCACTAAGATGATTAATTTTGAAAAATATAAACCATTTAAATGACTTGAATTTATTTATCTCCAATGTGGTTTATGATCCAGAGAACTCATCATAAAAGTGTCAAAATATTTTGAGTTCATTTAATAACTTAAATTGATTTTTAAAGATAAATACCACTCTTAACACTTAAATGATTTTTTTAAAATCAAAATATAACTCAAAAAATTATGAAACTTAATTTCTTGAGTTCTCTGTGATCAGGGGTATTTTCTAAAAATAAAATGATATTTAAGTTAAAATTTTGATTTTGAGCCTATTTTAAATATTTAAAATAATTAAAAATTCATAAAAATAAAAAATAATAATAAAACTCATGAAAATGTTCTAAATTGCTTCCTTATTACATAGGAACAATTAGAATATTTTTTCTGATTTTCTAAATAAAGATATTGAATTTCAAAGCTTAAATAATTTTTAAAAGGCTAAAATCACTAAAATAATTTCAATAAATCAAAGAAAAATATGAAAAATATAAAATTTGCTCCTTTGATCAATAAATCAAAGAAAAATCAGAAAAATATAAAGTTTTCTCCTCTGAGTTCTCTGACCTTAGGGAGATCTTTCAAAAATACAAAACTTAATTCAATAAATCAAGGAAAAATCAAAAAAATATAAAATTTGTTCCTCTGAGTTCTCTGACCTTATGGAGATTTTTTAAAATATTAAACTTAATTTTCACCACTTAAAATATTTTATTTTTATTAAATAGCGTAGAAATTAAAATAATTATAATAAATTACAGAGATTTTAAAAATTTTTGAAATTTGATCCAAAGACTTCTTTGGTCTAGGTCTACCCCTAGTAAACATTTTAAGGGATTATAATTTATCTTGGTCAAGTTAGGAAGTTTCTTTGAAAAATCCTTTTTTTAAAAAAAATAATTATATCAATTAAATTAAATTTTGGAAAATCACATTTTCTCCTCTGATGTCTTAATGGACCAATGAATGAGTTATAATAAAAATTTCAATGTCATTTGAATTGAATTTGACAAATTATGAAGTGTTCGAGCCTTAGGGGTAAATGTGTAATTTTGGAAATTTTGCCTTAATTAACATTTAGGCTTAATTCAAGGAGGGGAATGGGTAACCTCTAATATTAATCAATTCACTTGATGTTTGAAACACAAAAGGGGTTAATTGGTAGAAACCAATTACACTTTCAGTTAAGATTAATAAATTTCTAAATTATTAAAATTTGGAACTTTATTAAAATTAAATGATCCTAGACTTAGGGGTATGACTTTTGAAGTCAATAATTAATCAAATATTATAATTAAATGATCTTGGACTTAGGGGTATGACTTTTGAAGTCAATAATTAATCAATTTAATACAATCAAATGATCCTGGACTTAGGGGTATGACTTTTGAAGTCAATAATTAATCAATTTAATACCCCTTTATTGTTTTTTTTTCAAATAAAATCCAAATCATGAATCATGACCACTTAAATCTTAACCTTTTCAAAATTGACTTTCGTAAAATTCAAATCATGAATCATGGCTACTTAAAACTTAACCCTCTAATTAAGACACTCACCTAGGTTTTAAAGGGCTTAATAGTGACTTAGGCTAAATCAAAAATTGACTAAATGAGGGTTAGAGAAATAAACAAAATTAAATCAAACATCCTTGAAACACCACTAAGCCCAATTAAGATTAAAATTTGGCTAAGTGTCCAAATTACACTAACTTGCCTCTTTAAGGGTCTTCACCCACATAATTCTTAAATTGAATCAGAAGTGATAATCATCCTATTCTTATGGATAATTGGGACATCAATGTTCACTAAGCATTAGGGTCTTCACCCACATCAATGTTCACGGACTCGAGGCTTTTCACTAGTTGGTGAGAGAGAGGCATGGACCTGCTTCCCTCTCCTAACTTGTTGGATACCTCAGAGGCTAATTAAATTTAATATTTTTTGCTTAATGAAATCATCTTTAATTAAACTTTTAAGGACTCAACATGATACAACATAGAGTTAGGAAAACCCTACTTTTTGTGCTCTTCATAAATGCCCTCACATGCATTTTAAGTTTCAGGTGGTGGAACGAGAAGACTCGCCAGGTACGCTTCTACAGTTTTTAGCGTTGTCTTTTTTGTACTTTCATATTGTACTTATATACCCACAAATTTGCATGCTAAACAACGATGTCACCCTGCATGAAAATTAAAACCATCAAGATAGGCACGAAACCATAACCAAAAGCAAACTAAAATCAACCAAGATAAAATTCACCGCCACAACATTCAAAATATAAAACAACTCAAAGCAAAACAAAAATTAAAATCAATCAAGATAAAATTCACCGCCACAACATTCAAAATATAAAACAACTCAAAATTTTAATACAAACCCACAAAAAATAACAGCTACAACTAAATTAAGATGTCTCTATTGGATGATCGGGAATCCCTTGGAGAAGGTAATACCCGCTACAACATTCAAAATTTGCAACTAAATTCGAAATATAAAACAACTTAAAATTTAATCACAAACATCACACAAAACCACAACTTCAACTAAATTTAAATGTCTCTATCGGATGATCAGGAATCCCTCGAAAGAGGTAACCTACGGTTGCTAACGAGGCTTCCCATGACTTAAATGAAATTATGGAACTCATTAAGTTGAGTTTATTAAGTTCATTTTGACTAAGTGAATCCAATAGAAATTAGTGATGCCGGAATGAGGGAACCGTAGGATCCTAACCGGTGTCGCTTTAATCAGCTTTAATATGTCTTCATAAAATTTAAAGAACTTCAACCATAAGGCCACCTGATTTGATGTTATAACTTGACACACTAGATAACTCAAACTTGTCACGGTAAGGAGCTTGGAGCTAGCATGGTGGGCAGCACGGCCATCTTCAACAGCAAAACATGTCTTCCCCAGCTAAACCAATCCTCCTTCCTTAGACTTAAACAACAAAGCCATAGGACTTCGAGGTTGCTTGCTTATGCAACATAAATCCTCACCATATCTTTAGGCCTTTGCATAGCCCTGCTATACAATATAAGCCCTAACTCGNAAGTCACCGAGCTTCTCCTCTGGATCCATGACATCCCCTAGTCCTTCCTTTGGATTCTACAATAAAAAAAAATGTTCCAAATTTGAACCAATCCCCTAGCACACCTCTATGTCCGATTTTGTTGAAGAGTCCTACCCTTTGAAATTCCTTGAAGATAATTTTTCTTTATTTCTATCGATAGTTTCTTAGGTGACTTTGTTCATGTAAGATGTAATTAACTATAGGGCCTTGCCCTTATAGAAAGCATGCCCGAACCCAGCTTAATATAAACCCTATTTAATCCCTTATATTAAATAGGGGAACTTGTCAGCAAATACAAAGGTTTCACGGGCCAAACGGACGTCATACTTTCCTTAGTTTATTTGAACGAGCCTCATCCTCAATTCTTGTGTTTATCCTTCGGGATAGATACAAGATTTGAGGTACAAAGCTCTTTCAATTTAAACTATGAAAAATATGGGGTCAGTTTGATTTCATACTTCAACGTCCTTCCGAAGCGGGAATTTCGATTCCAGCGACTGACAGCTTCTTACGGGCAACCCCACAAACCAACCCAAAATAATCACCGACAAGAAGAAACACGGGGAGATTCGATAATGATATCTCAGAAAGATGAAAATACAGAAGTGAACTTAAGGAGCGGGAGAGTATAACACCCAAGAACAGCTTTGATAGATAAAGGAAAGCAAATAGTAACTCGAGAAAAGCTACCTCCTCCTCCACCAGTGGAAGAACAACATAATCAAGAGAAAATTGAAGGATCATACAAAGTGGATTACAGCATGCTCGCTCATCTTAGGAAGTTGCCGACCAAACTAAGCATCTACGACGCTCTAATCCTATCAAAGGAGATGAGAGAGTCTCTGGTTATAGCTTTGCTTGACCCAGAAATTTATTTAGCCCAGTTGGCCAGCACATCCTCAGATGAAGTTTGCTAGTTGAAAGAACAGTCTGAGGTAACCTTCATTGATGAAGACTTGCTACTCGGTACCGCCGACAATAACCATCCACTCTATATCTCCGTTAACATTTGCAGATTCGTGTTGTCTAGAGTTTTGGTAGATCCTGAAGCATTCCTCAACTTAATGAGTCTACGAACATTAGCTTATTTGGCCATTGAAGCTCAGGAGCTTACGGCTGATAAAATGATGCTAAGAGGATTCAACCAAAAGGGAGAGAGAGCCCTTGGATCAATTACATTACTTATACAAAATTAGAAAACTAGTAACAACCACTAAATTCCAAATTATCGATGTTGAGACCTCTTTTAATGCCTTACTTGGTCGACCATGGATTCACGAACACAACATAGTTTTGTCATCTCTACACCAATGCATTAAATACTACAAAGAAGGACAAGAACATCGCATCACGGGACATTTACATCCATTTTTAGTTCATGAAGTTGGCATTCATGAAAATTCCATTTACTATGCGCCTCCAAGGAAAATTTTTTTGACAAATAAAGATGAAGATTTAGAAGAATCTCAAAGAGGTAGCCATTCAACTCAGCTTCAGCAATCTTCCACCACTCTTTTGCAATAAGTTGGTGGGAGTTCTTTTAGTTTGCGCACACGAGGTCGAGGCCTGGATGTGGACGAGGAAGAACCAACTTAAACGTTGAACGAACTAGGTGGACCATCAACATTGATCATGAAGAAAGTTCTAAAGATGAAATTATGATTACAAAACAGAAGAAACCTCAGTACGAGATATCCTTAGAAGATATGGAAAAAAGAGAATATGAGACAATGTATGATCGAATAAACCACTATGTGAACACCATGACCCTTACTCCGATTCTTTCTCAAAAGGTCGATAGTTTAAAGGTAAAGGAGTTTTGTAGTGCTGGTTCAAAGTTGATCAAATTTTATCATGCTTCTACTTCTACTAATTTTGAAAATCATGCAAATTTGGATGAGAATCCTAATGATTTAATGGAATTGCCTTTTGGTTACTTTTTTCCTTGTGTACAAAAGTTAATTTAATAGGTGCATTTGCCAAAACAAATATCAAAAGATAAGTTACAACTTTTTAAAAAATTATGGGATGTTAAAAGTTGAACTCCTAACTCAAAAGAGGGTCTCATATTTGGTACAATAGGATCAGTCGATGATTCAGAATTTTACATGGTTGTTACTAGTGGATCGGAAGAGGATTTCCTTGATGTGGAGGACGACTGTATTAATCAGCTAATAGAAAATGCTATGCAAGTATTTGAGAAAGAAATCAAATCAATTGTTGAGGAATTTAAGGATTTTAACCTCGGGACACAGGAGTGGCCCCGACCTACATTTATAAGTTCTCTACTCAACGATGAAAATTCTTTAGAATTGATCAAACTATTAACAGAATTCAAAGACTGTTTCACATATAGTTACAATGAAATTCTAAGACTATCAGCAGAAGTTGTGGTTCATAAACTTGGGGTGGACTAAGATATGACCCCGTTAAAACAAGCTCCAAGAAGAATGCGCCTCGAAATAGAGTAGTAAGTCATTGCTGAGGTGAAGAAGTTAATTGATGCTAACTTTATGGGGGAGGAGCAATACCTCATATGGTTAGCTAACATTGTACCTGTCAAGAAGAAAAATAGACAAATATGTGTTTGTGTCGACTTCAGAGATTTGAACAAAGCGTGTCCAAAGGATGAATTTCCATTGTCAATACCAGAAATGATGGTGGATATTGCTTTGACACATGAAATTTTCTCCTTCATGGACGGATTGTCGTGGTACAACTAAATCAAGATGTCTCCCGAGGACACAACACTTACAACATTCAGAACACTTATTGGAATATTCTGCTACACATTTATGTCATTTGGGTTGAAGAATGTCAAAGCAACATACCAACGACGTGGATGACTTCGTCACCAAAAGTAAACAAAAAATAAACCATTTATAGGATTTGATGATCGTGTTCGAACGGTTACGATAATATGACCTAAGATGAATCCCTTAAAGTGTGGCTTTGGAGTTACCTTTGGGAAATTTCTAGGATTCGTTGTTTGTCATCGGGGAATCGAGATCGACCCGAATAAGATTAAAACTATCTTAGAAATGCCTCCTCCCAAAACCTTGAAACAACTAAGTTCCTTCCAAGGGAAGTTGGCATATCTGAGATGATTTATTTCTAATCTCCCGAGCAGGTTTCGGCCCTTCTCGGCATTAATTGAAAAGGACGCCAATTTTTTTTGGGAAGAAAAATGCCAGCGGGCTTTCTAGGACGTTAAGTAATATTTAATGACACCTTTTGGTTTAACAGCCCCGATCCCAGGAAAAATCATTTATACTTTATACAGCAGCCTTAGATGACTCTTTTGGAGCGCTCTTAGCCTAAGTCAATGATGAGGGTAAAGAAAATACACTATATTACTTTAGTTGTCGTATAATACCGACAAAACTATGTTATTCGCCTATTGAGAAGCATTGTCTAGCATTAATTTTCACAGCCCAAAAGCTTACACATTACATGCTTTCTCATAAAATTACACTAATTTCAAAAGTTAATTCATTGCAATATTTGATGTTCCGGCCAACACTCTCTGAACGTCTAGCAAATGGTCAATGATTTTACTGCAATTCAATATAACTTTTGTTCCCCTCCATGCTATCAAGGGATAAATTTTAGCATATTTTCTCGCTGCACACCCACTATCAGCTGGGTCCCCTCTTAATGACGAGTTACCAGATGAGCAAGTATAATAGATGGAATTCTCCAATGCACAACACTGATAGATGTACTTTGATGGAGCTTTGTTGGCCAGAAAAGACAAAGGATCAAGCACAATTATATAAGGCAAAGTAGGAATTTGTTTAATCTTCATCACACCAAATAAGGGTATGCTAAGACTCTTCTACCACTTGACAGAGCCATGCATAAACAACGAAGTAGAGTATGAAGCATGAATCACCTGATTGGAGTTGGCAATCTCAATGGATATAATAGATATTGCCATCTATGGTAACTCTCAACTCATCGTCCAACAAGTCGTCGGACAACATAAGATTTTAAAGCCAAGGTTAGCAGAATACCATCGGTACTTGATAAAGTTGCTGGAGTAGATTCCCAATGGAACTTACTACCATGCTAACGCTCTAGTAAAACTTACAAAAGAATTAGCATTTCCCCCGGAGGATTCCATTTACATTATAGTACAAGGAAGACAGGTTTTGTCTCGAATCAACCTCGAAAATCTACACAAGCTCATAAAAGAAGAAGGAATGACAGTTACGGTTGTTGATATCAACGAAGATTGGCGTAAGCCATTAATAGAATATTTACAGACTGGAAAGCTTCCTGAGGACAAGTCAGCAGCACACCACATCACAAAAGGGCTATGTTATATGCTCTAATCGGTGATGTCCTCTACAGAAGATCATTTGATCAGATATGATTATGATGTCTAAGTAGAGCTGAAGCATAGAATATTATCAAAGAAGTACATGTCAAATTGTTTGGCGCTCAGCAGTCAGGGCTAAAGATGAAATTAAAGATTAAGAGACTCAGATATTATTGACCAGCAATGATGTCCGACTGCATGGATACAGTTAGAAGATGTCACTAGTGTCAAGTGCATGTGGTGCTCTTGCACCAACCTCTGAATGTGCTACACCCAACCTTTGCCTCGTGGCCATTCGAGTGTTGGAGAACAGACATAATAGGTCTGATAGACCCTTCAGCCTCTAAAAGACACAGATTTATATTAGCTGCTACATATTACTTTTCCATATAGGCAAAGGTAGTGTCATTACGAGGGGTTACATCAGAGCACGTCCTTCGGTTCTTCAAAAGCCAAGTCGTTTACCATTTTTGAGCTCCACACAGAATAATCTCTAATAATGGGACAACCTTTAAGAGCACAAAAATTAGTAATTTCATCAAACGACATGGGATAAGCTAGAGGTACTCTACAATTTACTATCCTAGGGCAAATCGCTTAGTTGAAGCCCTCAAGATGACCCTGGTCCAGATTTTGAAAAAGACACTGGACGAAAGCAAAAAAAAATGGCATCACAGACTGTTAGAAGCCTTGTAGGCCTACCAGACAACATTCAGGACTCCCACTCTGTGTACACCCTACATGCTCGTGTACGGGTCTGAGGTCATACTACCACTAGAAGTCTAGACGCCATCTTTCAGAGTTGTTGTCACCATTCAAATTATAATAGAAGAAAGTGAAAAACTCAGACTTAAAAAATTGGAAAGTCTTGAAGGAATATGACTAGAAGCACAACAGCACATGGAGCTTTACCAACCAAAGATGATACAAGTTCATGAAAAATTGGTCTGCCCAAGGACATTCAAAATTGGTGATCTTGTACTTGTGCTCAAATGGTCTATTCTTGCATGCCGCAAAATAGGTGGAAATTTTGAGCCAACTTGGGAGGGACCATTTGTCATAGAAAAGGTCTATTCGGGAGGAGCCTACCAACTAGTGGATTTTCTAGGTGAAAGACCCATGTTACCGACCAACGGACAATACTTGAAGACCTACTATGCAACTTGACATTGCCTGAATTAATATTTTAAAAATTTGATTGTTCTGAGGTTATTTATTTGGCCAAAAGACTATGACTGGGTCATAAAATTAACCCTAATAAAATGAAAACTTTTGAATTTACATACTTCAATTTTCTCTTCACTACCTTTAAAAGTTGATATTTTACTAAATTAAATAAAAAATATATACCCGCAAATAAATGATTTTCTCACCAATATAACATAAAATTTTGTTTAACAAACACTTTGTTTTATTCTTGTTCCTATTAAATTCAGTACACTAAAGTTTTTTCTGTCGTCTGCAGAGAGAATTTCAGGACGGAGGCTAATTTTTTGTATTTAAAGATGGCTAGAACCTCACACCTAATGAGGAAATGACACGATATGGTGGTGCCATAGACTTTGACATGGAGTTCAGACAAGTTTACATGAACTATGAGGGTCCTCTAATGTATGTGGTTAGCCGTCGGGAAAACAAGGATTGCCGTCACTGATAAAGAACAGCACCAAGGAAGATTCCTCATTAAAAGGGAAAGTTGTGATAGTACAGGATGACCCGATGGAGGGGACTAGTCACCTGTCGTCTATGATAACTACACCGACTTGAGGCCTAGTCACTGCTGATGATGAAAGACTGCTAGATGCACCACTATGAAGAACTCAATGCAGAAATGCCATTCACCAAAAGCATAGAGCTTTCCTGTGCAAAGAGAGAAGACATCCAAAGGAGGCAGAAAACTTGCTTACCCTTATTCTTGAGGGGAAAATCTATGATCCATGCATGAGAGAGACCTCTTATAGCTCGCCTACCACAGAGGATGAGTCCAAGTTTGCTGCAAAGCTGGAGATATAAAGAGCTTCAGATGATCTTTGTAAGGGTTGCCCGACATGCAACGTCGAGATTATTACATGGACGCCAGCTATAGAGGCATTTTTGGAATGCTCGGACTGCAATGTCCTCCACCTAGAGCATTACAGTACTCTGGAAAAGTATGTGTCCACCGATGATTGATTTCAGAGTACTGATCACCCGATGGGGGAGTCATATATTCCGCTGCAGACAGAGACAGTACCATATTGGATTCTCACTGATATTGAAACGAGGGAGCGCTCTTGACAGCCATTGTTGATCACCATGACAGAATTTGATAAATTAATTAAAGTAAAAAAAATGAATTTGAATTTTATGAAGAAGTTCAGGGAAGATTCATTAACATACTAAAAGTCTTGGAGTTGTACACTAGAGTCTTCTCCGAAAGTAATGAAAGAAGTATTCTCGACTACATCTTTGATCTAAGAGACTGGAGTCAAGCAGGCCTTCTAATGGAAAGAACCTATTTTGAGCGACGAAAATGGATGCGTGGAAAGGGCAGCATCACCATACAATGTGGCTGCTATTACAACTTCACCAAGGATAGACAAGGAAATCCCCTGTGGATTTTGAGACACGATGAGGTGGAACCGTTACCTCCCATGATAAAATGGATGATCAAGAGAATGGTACAATGGAGCATATTTCCAGCCGACTGTATTCCAAATAGTTGTATCATCAATTTATATGATGAGGGTGATTGCATTCCTCCACATATAGACCATCATAATTTTGTGAGACCTTTTTGCATGGTCTCTTTCATGAGCAGAAGCAACATTTTATTTAGAAAAGAAATAGATGTTATTGGCCCCATCAAGTTCAAAGGATCCATGGATATTCCGTTACAAGTGGGCTCAGTGCTAGTTCTTAAAGGAAATGGAGCAGACATTGCCAAACACTGCATTACAGGGTATGACACTGCAAGGTGTCTGTAACTATTTGAAGAATTGATGACAGCAAAATGCCATATGGATTCCATCCGGAGCCAGATTTGGAAGAGCGGCTTCCTTACAAGCTATGAGAGCGTTGCACCTCTAAGCACATGCAAAGGAAACTCTTGTCCTGGAGAGTGGCTTTATAGGTCAGCTTGATCGAGAGCTCACCCTACCATAGATGGACAATCAGAAGACACCTTTTTGTACAGCATTTTGATACAGAACATTTGATAACATATGTATCAGATATTGTCAGCTTGTGATATATACCCAACATAAGATATTTTCAAATGTACTTTGATGTGTTTAGCATATTGTACCTTTTGAGGCTTTGGCCTGTACTCAATCTGTAACACCTATTGAAGCAGATTAATGAAATCTCTTTTAAAATTTTTATCTGTTTGTTCAACTACCCTTCTGTAAGATGAATAAAAGCCACATAACCATAAGTTGCCTCTAAACTGTAATGAACAAAGAAAAAAATAATAAAACTTCTTAATAATAAATTTTAAATCAAATACTCTTTAAAATAAAATCAACCAACAAAAAAATTGAATTTTAAAAATATATTCTGATAATTAAATGTGATAAAAAGACCAAGAAAAGAAAATAAATCTTTTGAGTTGTTTCTCTCAATTTTGAGGTCTCTTACTCTTTGCTCGCACAGCACGACTATCCTTGTCTGTCCTAATTCTCTTCACAATCCTCACAGAATTTCATATTCTGCACAAAACCTCACAAAATTCTACATATCTTCCTCACTAATTTCAACCTTTTCACATGACACATTTATGAGTTCAACACCACAAAATTTCTGCACTACATTCGAGTCATTCTCAGAGTCAGTATTGAAATTCTATTTTCCCTTCCACTACCTCCTGATTTGGATATGGGCCATGGAGCTTTCCTTCCAAATATAGAGATAGATCTCCGTTAGCTTTTTGGTCGAATGTGAAGCATCGAGATTTCCTTCCTAATGTAGCACATATCTTTGATATATTTGTAAGACTCCCTTGAATGGAACACAGCATCCTATTCTCAACTTTTTGAGATTGGTATAAGACCCCCTTGAATGGGACACAACATTCAATTATCTACACATATCTTTGAGATAGGTGTAAGACTCCCTTAAATGGAACACAACATCCTATTCTCAACCTTTCAAGATTGGTATAAGACCCCCTTGAATGGGACACGACATCCAATTCTCTACACACGTCTTCAAGATTGTTGTAATACCCCCTTGAATGGGACACGACATCCAACTCTCTACACACATCTTCAAGATATGCGTAAGACTCCCTTGAACGGAGCACAACACCCTATTCTTAACCTTCCCAGATTGGTATAAGACACCCTTGAATGTGACATGACATCCAATTCTATACAAAACCCCCTTGAGTGGGACACGACATCCGATTCTCTACACACATCTTCGAGATAGGTGTAAGACTCCCTTGAATGGAAAACAACATCATATTCTCAACCTTCCAAAATTGGTATAAGACCCCCTAGAATGGGACACGACATCCAATTCTCTATACACATCTTTGAGATTTGTGTAAGACCCCCTTGAATGGGACACGACATCCAATTCTCTACACACATCTTCAAAATAGGCATAAGACTCCCTTGAACGGAACACAGCACCCTACTCTCAACCTTTTGAGATTGGTATAAGATCCCCTTGAATGGGACACGACATCCAATTCTCTACACACATCTTTAAGATTGGTATAAGACCCACTTGAATGGAATATGACATCCAATTCTCTACACACATCTTCAAGCTAGGTGTAAGACTCCCTTGAATGGAACACAACATCCTATTCTCAACCTTCTGAGATTGGTATAAGACCCCTTGAATGGGATACGACATCCAATTCTCTACACATATTTTTGAAATTGGTTTAAGACCCCCTTGAATGGGACACAGCATCTGATTTTCTACACATATCTTTGAGATAGGTGTAAGACCCCCTTCAATAGAACACAGCATCCTACACTGTCTTTAAGGTTGGTACCTAAATTCTGACTCTCTTTTCAGGATTGGTACCTAAATTTCATTTCCTATCTTGATGTTAGCACCTAAATACTAATTCTCATCCTCCAAAAACATTTGAAACATGATAATTTCAAACCCACTCTCTAGTCCTCAGCGAGAGCTCCTACTCCTTGATGTCAATCAGATATGCCCTTACTAATTCCTCAGCAAGAACAACTAGCACTTCTACACTCCTTCTATGTTTGTTGACTTAGGAGTCTATATTGGTTTTCTTGATCTTGTTGGTCAACGCCAATACGCGCAGTGTGCTTGCCAAGCACACCCCACATATTGGGGGTCCATTTGTTGACCTCACTTTTTGTTGAGATTTAGTTTTCCCTCTTTAGTAGCCTAAGTTCTAGCCATAGGACTTTCCTTTTGGCTATTCCTAGAAAACTAGAAAGGAACCCTCACCATTAGAAACTCTAAACTACTCTTTGCTCAACTTGAAGTTCCACATATTGATCCTAACCTCTAGCACTTAATAAGTGGGGTCAGTATGGGGGATCTCAAGGAGAGTCCCTATCAAACTGCTTGACCTTAGGGTTGACTCTGGGTGTTGTTTTGTAGCTAGTTCACTCACTATACTCACTATCACCCACAATCACTCACAATGTTAAAACCTAAAATTGTTGATTTTGACCCCTTGATCTTTTTGGAGACTCATTTAGATAGTCCCATAGAGCCACTAGCCCTAGGCTAGGGTTTAGCTAAGACCAGTACATTGAGGACCCATATAGAGATTTCAGTTGTCCATAGCTCATATATGGTGGTTGGCACCCCAGTTCTACCAAAAAATGTCCAACTTGGTCTTTTGCCCCTAAATCCACCCAAGTTACCTAAATGCCCTTGAAACCCTAAATTTGGTCAAAATTCCCAAATTCACCCAAAATACCTAAATTTGTTCAAAAGTCATTTTGAACCATTTGAAAATACCCAAATTACCCAAATCCACCCAAAAATTCCAAAATTACCAAAATACCCCCAAATTTGCCAAAAGTATAAAAATACCCTTGGCACCTCAAACTTTCCCAAAACCTCCAAAATCATTTCAAATGACTCCAAAGCCAATTTGGACCCTTCTGTTGAATCCAATTTGGTAAATTTCACCATTTTGACCAAAATCCCCAAATAACCTTTAGAGGCCCAATTTCCCTAAATTTACCTCAAATGTCCATCAATTTGGCCCCAATTCCCCTAAATTTGAATTCTAAACTCAAATTAATCTTTTATTTAATTAATCCAAACCAAATCCATGCCTAATTGGCCCATGCTTTGAGCTTTTTCTTGATCTAAGTCAAACCCCAAATTTTTGCCCTATGACTTAATCCACTTAATTGAACCTCATAGCCTACTCAATTTGTACTAATTTGAATCCTAAACTCTTCATAACACTCTTATAAATCAATTTCAACTTTCAAATGACCTTGGTGAAGCCTCAATTTCATTTAATTTAAACCCAAGTTCAAAATCCCCAAATTTGCCCCAAATTGGCTATGTCTCCAAATTCCAAAAAATTGAATGCCTTAACCCCAAAATTGACACCCAATTGATGTTGAAAACTATTCATTACATTCTTATAGGCCATTTTGAACCATCAATTTGGACCTAACCCAACGTTAGCTAAACCTAGACTCAAGTTTAACCCAACACCCCCCAAATGTCCAAATTGAACTTCCCAATCAATTAAAAATCACTCCAAACCTTTTCCAAAAATCTTCACGACAATCATATCCACAATGTTGATCAATCAATTGAGCTCAAAGTCATGGTTAGCCTAACCTAAAACCAACTTTTATCCATGTTGACCCAAATTGGACCCATGCACCAAAATTGACTTAGCCATCCTAAACTCACCAAATTAAGGTTTCCACAACCATTAAATACACCCTGTGGACCAGGCTAAACCCCCTTAAACCATCTTGGTGAGCTATGGACCCATGGGTCCCTAAATTAAGGGATTTTGTCTTATTTTTGGGTCTTAACCAAAAAATCTCTTCCATAATGACAACCCATTTGGGGTAAACAAAAATTAAGCCTCCCCCTGGCCCATCTGACCTTCTAGCCACCACCCTAGCCTTGCCAACCGGCCTAGTGGCCAGAAAACAGCAAAATTGGGAGCCCCAAGGTAAAATTAAAACTCAAACTCACCAATCATAGCTGGCTAATCCCAATTGGCTTTAGCACTTTGAAAGCCTCCACATAAGCATCAATTTGCACCTACTAATTGGCCCTGGAAGCCACCATAAGCCATTTTTATTTAAACCCAACCCCTTATGGCCAATATAAGAAGTGAGCCAAATCCTTGTGGAAACCCTGTTTAATTGCTCTCAAACACTCTCCAAGAACTCATAAGCTCATTGCCACTGTTTTCCCCCACTGATCTCCACTTTGAAAGCTTAATTTTAAGCTCAAATTTCTTCCCAAAACCAAGATAGAATTCTCCATAGCTCCACATTCCACCAAAATTAAATTTCTTGTGTACACACCATCCCTAGGGCAAGAGAAGTTGATTCCCCATAAAAGCCCCCTCTGGAACTGTCTCTAACCTAGCTCCAGACCAACACCTGAAATCAAGTTTGATCAAAATCATAACTAGGTAATTCTCTAAGGCTTGGGACTTTATCTAGAGGTTTTTTTCACCCAATTAAAGTTATGACAACCATTTGATTAAGATCTCCCCTCTCAGATAAAGGTATTCAACTCTAACCCTCAACCGAGCTTGTTTTGACTCTCTATACGTATTTACTATATTTCATATCGTATAAGCTGTATAGATACATTCATCTTGAGTAGATGAAGGTTTAGAAACAAACCCCATGTGATTTGATTGAGTTTAGACAAAGATCTTAAGGTTTTAGTATGAACGGCTCACAGGTTATGTCACATGAGGACGATAACGGAGATTCGTTCGATCGCGCGTGTCCAATGGATGGAGGAGATCAAGCAGGACAAGCTCTTGGTGCATAAAGTACGGTCCGCGTGGCAGCTGAGGGGGACAGTAGAATCAAATGGTGGAGCGTCGTGTGTTCTTTCAGAGCTGCCTAGGATCCAGTCAGTGTCGTGCTGGATAAGTGGTAAAATAGGGATTTTTGAATTACTTTAAAAACCTAAACTTCAAAAATTCATATCTTTCTAAAGAAAAATCATAAAAATAATAGAAAATACATTTTGCTCAGTAAATGGAGGAAAATAATGTGGATTAAAAATAAAAATTATTTGGCAAACATATGATTTTTAATGAATTAAATACCCTCTGTGATATTTTAATTGTGCATGATTAAATATAGTTCACCATGACTTGAAATTTTTAGGGTTCATTCCTCATCACAGAGGGGATGTCTTCTGAATTTTCCAAGGTCAGAGAACATCTTTATGCTTCTATCTCAAATTTTCAAGCCAGAGTGACCATTTTGGCTTATTTTAATTACATAAATCAAAATGTCACTAGGAAAATTATGAGAATAATTTTGGTAGGTTCTTGTGGTTAGAGAAGTCTAGTGAAAATATTTTGTTGCTTTGAATTACATTGTGAATTTCTATATTTAATTAAACGCAAATATCTTGTATTAATTTAAGAAAATTAAATACTTATCCAAAATTGACAAAATCAATCTCACATTGTTCATAAAAATCATGTTTATCCACTATAAAAATTTGAAAATTATTTGACTAAGTCAATGCACCAAAGTTGATTTTCTAAAAGATCTTGTATTTATGTACAAAAACAATGATAATAAATTAAAAACACTTGGGAAAATTTTGAAAAGCGGTTTTTTGGGTTTCTTGTGATTTGGGGCACTTAGGAAAAATAAAAGTTATTTTTGATAAAATACTTGATTTTTGAGTCTTTTTTTGAATTTAAAATAATTTAAAATCCCAAAAAAGTCAAAATAGTTTAAAATGTGCCTAATAGTTTTCTAATTACTTGGGACTCATTAAAATATTTTTCCTAATTTTTCCTAAGTTAAAAATAAATTTGTAAAGGCTTAAAGTGGATTTTCTTCATTTTTTTCCCTTAAACTAATTATAATAACTTAATTTAAAAAATCATGAAATTTTGCCTAAGTATTTCCCTGACCTAAGAAAACCTTTAATCATTTTCTCATAAATAAAATCTTCATTTTGGAAATTTAAACAAATCAACTCTTAAAAATCTTATTTTTTTGAATTTAAATAATCAAGTTAAATTAAATTATGAGAAGTCCACATATTCTCCTCCAACATTATAATTTTCTCATGGATATGACACTCTAAACCCTCAAAGTCATTTGGGTTGTGTTTAATGAGTTATAAGGTGAAGTGCTCCAAGGGCAAAGTAGTAATTTTAGACTTTGGTGCCTTAATCAAAATTTAAAATTAACCAAGAGAAAATGGGTAATTTTGATCTTAATAAATATGTTTGGATGATTGAATTACAATGAGAGTAAAAGGTAAGAACTCATTCACCACCCTTGCACAACGTTAACAAAGTCATAATTCTTCTAATTTTCATGACTCGTAAGTCAACTTAGATCAAGTGATTCTTAAGTAATGGGCTTGAGTTGAAAAGTTGATAGTTTATCTTTTTTTCTCATGCCCAAAGTTGAAGATGGTTTGACCATTTGATAAGTATACATATTACTTAAATAAAAATCACCATTGCACCTATCATGATTATTAAAGGCTTATTATTAACCTAGGCTCGATGTCTAAACCCAATTGATCAAGTTTAGAAGATAACATAATTGGTAAACAACATCTTTAAACACTACAAGCCTGACTTTAATTGCAGGGACCACAATTTCAAATAACTTATAATTACCTTACGGGCACCCACCCACATAACTTTTAAATGAAACATTAATTGACTAATCGGGAATCCTATCCTTGGGATAATTAAATTGTTAAGTTTCACTGAGCAATGAGGTAGTCACATTATAAACTTGAATGATTAATAGAATGATATGATAAGTCCAAAATGACCTCACAATATTTTAAGAGATCTTCAAAATGACCCGGGGGCATGCCTCGAGCACTTTGAAATCTATTGGACATTTTGAAGGGCAAATTGGACTTTTCATATTTTTTTCTAAAATTATCTACTAGGATCTTCCAAGATCCAACGAAGTCATAGCTTGGGGTTTGGTAGCTAAACCTTCATCTACTAATGCAAGTTACATTCCTTGCAACATTATATACATGCTTTGCAAGTACTAACCTTTCAGGTGGTCGAACAAGAAGACTCGCCAAGTACGCTTTTATAGTTTATAGTACCATCTTTTCTTATACTTTTCACACTATATTTGTATGCTCGTAAAACTTGCATGATAAGCAACGATGTCACCCATCATGAAAAAAAAACTGCTATGATAGCCGCAAAACCAAATCCAAAATTAAAATCAACCAAGATAAAATTTACCACCACAACATTCAAAATATAAAATAACTCAAAATTTAATCACAAACATCACAAAACAACAACTGCAATTAAATTAAGACATCTCTATCAAATGATTAGGAATCCCTCGGAGGAGCTAACCTACCATTGCTAACGAGGCTTCCCACGGTCTAAATGAAAGTATGGAACTCGTTATGTTGAGTTTAATAAATTCATTTTGGACTAAGTGAATTCAATAAAAAATAGTGGTACCAGAATGAGAGAACTGTAGGATCCTAATCGGTGCCCTCTAATCAACTTTAACATCCCCCAAAATATTTAAATGACCATAATCTTAGAGACATCTGATTTGACATCATGACTTGACACATTATTAAACTTAAACTCATCACAATGAGGAGCTTGGAGCTAGTATTATGGGCAGTATGGCCATCTTCAATAGCAAAGTCTGTTTACATCAACTAAACCACTCTTTCCTTAGAATTAAATAACCAAGCCATAGGATTTCAAGGTTGTTTTCTTATGCAACATAAATCCTCACCTTATCTTTCAGCCTTTGTATTACTCTGATGTACAATATAAACCCTAACTCATCTTAAGAAGCTGAGGTTGTCGTTCTCATGACATAAATCTTCACATCTTTCAGGTTATTTGTGTGATCATTTCACACGAATGTAAGCCCTAATTAATAAAATTTAGAAGATAAAACATTCAAAGACTTCTCTCTAAATGAATCCAAACAATAGGATAGCTTAGGAAGTCATTGAGATTCTCCTCCAGATCTATGACATCCCTTAGTTCTTCCTCCTTTGAATTCTACACTAAGATGTTCAAAATTTGAACCATTCTTCTTTCACACCTCTTTTTTTGATTTTGTTGAAAAGCCCTATCCTTTTGAACTCCTTGAAGATAACTTTTTTTTTTATTTTTATCAAAAGTTTTCTTAGATGACTTCTATTATCTAAGACGAAATTAACTATAGGGAATTGCCCTTATAGGAAGCTTTTTTTAACTAAGCTTAATATATTTCCTGTTTAATTCTTCATATTAAATAGGGGAACTTGTTGGTAAATAAAAATGATTTTACAGACCAAATGGATGACATATACTTCTTAGTTTATTTGATTGAGCCTCACCCTCAAGTCTTGTGTTTGCCTTTTAGGACAAATAAAGGGTTTGAGGTATAGTGCTCTTTCATTCAAACTATGAAAAATATGGGATTAGTTTGATTTCATATTTTTCTAAACAAATATATATACTTCTTAGTTTATTTAATTGAGTCTCACCCTCAAGTCTTAAGTTTGCCTTTTAGGACAGATAAAGGTTTTGAGGTATAGTGCTCTTTCATTCAAACTATGAAAAATATGGGATTAGTTTGATTTCATATTTTTCTAAACAAATATATATACTTCTTAGTTTATTTAATTGAGTCTCACCCTCAAGTCTTAAGTTTGCCTTTTAGGACAGATAAAGGTTTTGAGGTATAGTGCTCTTTCATTCAAACTATGAAAAATATG
>JXCR01119225.1:26484-36711 GCA_002079205.1 Phalaenopsis hybrid cultivar
ATATATATATATATATGTCTCTCTGAAGTGGGCGATGAGATTTTGATTCAGTGGCCGACAACTTCCAACGGGCAACTCCACACCCAAAATAGTGTCGACATGATTCTTTTTGTTCTCTGGAGTATTGCATGTCTTGTATGAGACTTGTGGAGTCAGAGAAGTTAGGGAACTTCAGAGGAGTATTGGGAAAATGTTTGAGATAAGTATTTGTATCTTTTTTTTGGATGTTGGATTTAAGTTTTATAATTATATTTTGTTTTGATATTCCCATGGATTTTGAGTAGTTTTCCTCTTTCTTCTTACAATAATAAGTAATTATGTGGTGGATTTAATTTGCTTAGAACTTCTTTTATTCCAAAAATTAGTGATGATATTTTCATCAATTCTTCATTTACTTTACAAACTGGGCATTTGTTTTATTAAAACTTGTTAAGAAACATATAGATATGAGAGGGCTAAGATTTCTCTAATTAGTGTGTACGACATTTCACTCTACAAAATGCCATGGGGATCGCCAAAGGGGGAGTACAAATAGATAGGGAGATAATATTTGATGGGGGTAGAGTTGATATTGTTAGGCTGACAGGCTAGATTATTTTATCAATTTGTTCTAGAGTTGAAATTAAGGGTCATTGGTAGGTCTATAGATAGTGCACAATGGGTAATCTAAAGGTGACAGGCTAGAACTTACCCAACACTACTATACACGCCGACACCAACATTAGATTAACCAATGTTCATTTTGCTTGGAAGAGCTAAAGAATAGGTTTGCTACAATTTGTCACAATACATCAGTTAAACTTCTAAACTTATGCAATCTTACATTGATTATGAATTATTTGTAAGGAGAATGTCTCTTTAGCTATATTAAATTTTATAGTTTTAGTTATTTTTGAATCCTTGTGTTTACTATTAAGTTGCATTTGTATGAATTAGTAAACTTTACTTTTCAACTTGAATTACTTTTATATTTTCATAAAATTTATTCTATTATTCAAAGTAAAGGTCTTTCTTAGTCAAATACATAATGTTTCCAACTTTCCTGTTGGATCGATGCTAGGTTTTTAAAGAAAATCCAATATTACTTGAAATGATACGTATGCTTGTGTAGTGTCCCTAGTGTGAAGGCTTATCATATAATTTTTAGATCAGTTTATTTATTCACACTAGCCAATAAATATAATTTTGGCCAATTTTTTAGTAATATTTTGGAGTAAAAAGAATTGAGTAATTGTGGGTCGGGTCAGCAAAGAGCTGCAGATAGTCGACCTGAGGGAATTCTAAGGGCCAACAGAGATTCCTTTGCCAGTTGAATTAGTATTGGTGCTTAAAGTAAATGAAGCAGGCTTGGCAATGCATTACATCCCAACAATTCCATGCAGGAAAATCTCGATTACCTTCAGAAAGATGGATGATAACAAGGCATCATTTAGATACTGACCTGACCTAGAACTGGAAGGGTTACAACCCTTAGAGTTATGATCGCTCAGAAATAGCACACCTCTAAGTGTATTGAAAATAACTTATGTTTTGGTGTATACATTAGGAGGTGAGGTTAGCCTCTGCATAGCTTTGAATGAATGAGAAAGCACGATGTATGAAGCCATGAAAACATGATTACATAAATCTTGATCTACAAACAAAAACCACCATTATGTTTTGGTGTACACCAAAATGGCATCATTGGATTATATGTCACTATAGTAAGTTTTAGGAGAATCAATGGGGATTATTTTTTCTTCAGTTGTTTACTAAAAATTAGCATAGTTTGAAGTTACTGCTCCATGTGATTGATTTAAAAGTCATTAGATTGTACTTCATCTCAGTTCCGAAAAGATCAATGAACAAAGAACGATATCAACAAAAAAAATAAAATATAGGATAACATATAAAATAATGCTAATAAGGTTAGAAAATCCAAGAAAATTTCCCAAAACATAAGAAGAAACAAAAAAGAACAAAACAAACAAAAAAAATCAAAACTCAAATCCTTCCTTGAATGGACTAAACCAAATCCATATTAGTCTTGTCAATATAAATTTTCGCCATTCTATAAAGACTCGTTGTTTCATAAAATTTCTCGATTTCACAACTTCCATGAATTTCCATAATTCCATGAATCTAGATAAAACCCATAAATTTACATAATTCTACAATTCCATAAATCTCTTAAATATCTAGAAATAAAATTATGATGATAGGTTTGAGAACCGCTTACATGGAGTAAGCCTTCCAATTACTTCTTATTGCTTAGTTTGGGGGTGAGACCCCCTTAAATGGATTTAAGGTTTTCCTTCCTCACATGGTTTAAAATTTAAATTCTAAGGATATGTGCAAGACCCTCTCAAATAAAATAAGGATTTTGATTTCTTCTTGCCACTTAGATTGAATGTGAGACCCCCTTAAAGTCATTCAAGGTTTTCCATCCTAACATGGTCTCAAAATCAAAATCTGGGGATAGGTATGAGGCCACTTATATGGAGTAAGGCTTTTAATTCCTTTTTTCCACTTAGGTTGGATGTGAGGCCCACTTAGATGGATTTAAGGTATTCCTTCCATATGTGGACTAAAAATCAAATATTGAGGATAGGTGTGAGACCCCCTTAAATGGTTTAAGTCTTCCACTTCCTTCGTTACCTCTTGAGTTGGATGTGAGTCCCTCTGCTTTCCTTCCTAATGTTTCAAGAAGTCTTCTATTAAGTCCTTGAGTTGAAGGTGATGTATCTGACATTTCTCCTCAAATCCAATTCATTTTCTTAAAATCATCCACTACATCAAATCAAATTCATCAAAAATATATACATTCAACCCCTAATTATAAAATTATTAAGAAATTTCATCCTAAAAACCTTAAAAAATGATGAAAACTCTTGAAAAGGAATGAACCAACAAAAAAAACTAAAAATGTGAATTTAACAATAAATTAAATTTGATCCTTTCCTATGTACCCTTTCAAATGCCCGGTGAGAGTTCTAAAATCTACAACTCAAATTGCATCACAAATCTAGTGTGATTTGTAGCTTATCTTAAGTATCTTTGCTTAGACATTCATTATAATTTTGTTGATCACTTTGGGCATCACCAATACGTGTGGTATGCCCATCCAGCACAACACACCTATTCAATGCTCAGTTTTTTACCTCATTTTGGTGAGGTCTACATCCTCCTCTAGAGCTTAGGGTCAAGACATAGGATTTCCCTATTGACTCTCGTAGGAGAATAGTGATGGTACCCACCCTAATAAGAAATTCAAACCACTTCATGGCTCTTTTCTAGTCTCATGTGAGTGTTCTTAAATCCTCAACACTTGAGTTGATTATGAAACAACACAATGAGACTCATGATGAGCCCATCATTGGGTTAGATGATGCACTAGAGCGACCTTTGTGAAGTAAGGTTTCATCTCCTTAAAACATTCTACACACCCATCACCACCCCTATAATTTGCATTCACTATACGCACTTTCACACACACATACAACATAATTGCCAACATCACACTCACATAAAGCCTACCATTAAAATTGAAATCAAACTCCCCAAAATTAAAATCCAAAATAAATTTAGAACCTTAAATCAACATGACAAATTCGAAAGCCAACTCACAAAATTAGAAATAACCCTAAATAAAGCCTACAAAAACCATGACCACCCACAAAAATTAAAAATAACCCTAAATAAAGCCCACCATCCACAATGAAATGAAATCATCCCTGCATGTTATTTGATTAAAACCAAACCCTAAGTCTTAAACATCATGATCAAAATTACCTAAACATGGCTCCATGACAATACCTTGTACAAATCCCCTAGAATTTTTAAATTCTTTCTCATGACAAGTCATCCAAGCCATGGAACACTCAAGCCACATGGGAGCCACCAAATTCATGTACATATCATCACACCGTTTTGTGTTAAAGGATGTCACCAATTCCCCCTAAAAAGTGCCAAACCACTCTAATGACTCATCTAAGCCCGTGCAATGTCCAAACCCCATGATTGGAACATGAGCATCCAAGCCCCATGTCATGCACCAAGTCCAACCTTCAAGATGGGCGAGTGATACACCAAAATAATACATTATTTTAAGCACATATTTTATGCTTTATTTTTTGTAATATTGCACTTTAAAGAATGGTATTTTCATGTTTTTGTTGCACTTATATCATTTTTAGGCATTTAAAGCAAAAATGGCAAAAAGGATGAAATTTGGAGCCAAAACAGTGAATTTTTTAATTCTGGCGCATGATCTGCTAGAGACGATTTTTCATAAATTAAGGTGGTTGGAGACAATTTTTGCGCAAATTTTCAAATGAACACTTGATCTACAGACCTATTGGAGTAATTCAATGCATCTATACAGTTTGGAAGGTTGTTTTATGAAGGCATATGTCTCTTGGATCAAATGAAATATCTTTTGAATTCAAAAAAGTTGAATTTTAGAGGGAACTTTTGGAGGGAATTTGAAATTCTTTTCAAAGGAGGCAACCCAAAAATAAAAGAGAAGACTTCAAAGGGCTAAGATAGGGACGAGAAAGGGAGAGAGAGAAATTTGGCATGAGAGGCAAGAGAAGAGAAGAGGAGATTTTCTTCTAAGGTCGTAAGAGGAGAGGGAAGGTGAGAGATTTCTTCTTCACTACACCTCTAAGATAAAATTGAGTGGAATTGTAAAAAGTGAAAGGCTTGGAGAGAACTTCTAGAGATTTTCTTGGGAAGGATTGTAAGATAAGTTGTGTATTTTATTTCTTTTATTTTGTAAACTTATTTCTATATATGAAATTTGTGTTTTGTCGTATCCTTCTCAAAAATTTTGAGTTGTCTTCTTTATTCTTCTCCCTACTTTGAGATATGGTTTTGTGAAGAAATGATTTTTTTTTCTATGGTTTTAAATGTTAATAATTTGTGATGATTTGAACTCCAATCTTTATTTACTTTTGATCTATCCAATTGAAATGTTAAAAATTATTGAGAAACATATGTTCTAAAAAAGGATATGATTTATACAACATAGGGAGAGTCACATTTGATTTCATGAGAGAGTACGTCATCCATGAGATTAAGTGTAAATAAATAGAGAAATATACTTTGTTGGATGCAAAATTAGAGATTTTAAGGTGACAGATTAAAATCTCCAATTTGGTCTAGTTAATTGGAAACTGATGCAAGATTGTTAGCCCTCAAGTGAGGGAATTGGGGGAGCTCTGGAGACCAAACTCTAGATTAGTAAATGTTTTTAATAACACTCAAAAGAGGGTAAATAATAGGATTTCTTCTATTTGGCACAAAACAGTTTTTAGATATGCTTTCTTAAATTTGAACTTTCTTCCAAAACAAAAAATTTATTTAGTTTTCATAATTTTACTTTTGAAAGTTAGTTCTTAGTTAGTTAACTTTGTTTTTCAACAACATTTTATATAGAATTTACCTTAGTAGTTAATATTCAAACTTTACACTTTACTTTTATTTTTGTATTTTAAATTATAAAATAATTTCAAAAACTTATTTAAAGGAATTTCCAACTTCCTTGTGGGATCGATATCTAAGACTCCATTAGAGACCTTTATTACTTGAATGATGCGTATACTTGCATTGATTTTAACCGGGATTTTGCAGTTTACAAAGAGTTTTAAAAGATAAACTATTTTCATAAAAGGTATTTTTGTTGAAATTATACTACATATTTATTATATATCTGTCTTGTGTGATTTTATAATGTTGAAAAATATTTGCAAAGTTTACACACTAAATCTAGGCCCGCATCAAGCTTTTTGCATCGTTGTTGGGGAACGAACAGAAAGTATTGTTAAGTATTTTAGTTTTTTTCTAATATATATATATATATATATATATATATATATATAAGAAAAGTGTTTGTAGTTTAGTTTGGACATTTTCTTATTTAAGTGTGTTTGCTGTTTTTTAAATTACTTGCTTTATTTTGTTTATGCATAGTGTAAGAACTGAAAATTTAGTACCTTACGATTTTATACTAGAGAGAACTATTAGAAAAATTCAAAAACAACAAAAAAAGAAAGATCATTTTAGCAAAATCACTTGCAAATTAAACAATTTTGGAAATGAAAATCAACATCATCAGAGACCTTTAAGAGATTATGTTAATCCTATAGTAGATGAAATTCATTTAAGTATACAAAACCATGATGTAGCTGCCAATTCATTTGAGCTTAAGTTTGCTATTATCCAAATTGTACAAAACAATCAATTTGGAGGAACACCAACTGAAGATCCTAATTTACACCTTGCTAGTTTTCTAGAATTTTGTGTTACATTTAAATATGATGGAGTGTCAAATGATGTTTTCAGGCTAAGACTTTTTCCATTTTTACTAAGGGATAAAGCTAAGATGTGATTGAACTCATTAGCACCTAAATCTATCAAAGGATGGGGAGATTTATCACAAAAATTCTTATCTAAATATTTCCCACCTTCAAAAACCTGCTAAACTTAGAAATGTTATCACATCTTTTTATCAGTTTGAAGGGGAATAAATTTATGAAGCCTGGAAAAGATTTAAAGATCTCCTTAGAAAGTGTCCACTCCATGCATTGCCAGATTAGTTAAAAATTTAAATTTCAATAATGGGTTGGTTGAATCTCTTGGATCGATATTTGACGCTGCTACTGGTGGATCATTAATTTCAAAACCATTAATGAAGCATATTCATTAATTGAAGAGATGGATACAAATAATTTTCAATGACCCTCTGAAAGGGTAAATCCAAAAAGATTAGCTAGTATTCATGATTCTGATGCAAAACATATGTTAGCTGCCAAAATAGCTGCTATATCAAGAAGATAGATCAATATGGAATGAATTATTCTCAGACAACAATTGTGCTTGAGGAAAACTCATTGGAACAAATTATAGAATCCCAATATTCTTATGAGACCTTAAATGTAATAAAAAATCATTCTAATAACCCTTATGCCAATTATTATAATCCTGGATGGAAGAATCATCCAAATTTTAGTTGGAGTAACAAGAACTCTAATTTTGTAGATCTGCAATAGGGGAAACAATACTGCTAACCCATTGAGCAACTCCAACATTTAAGAGAATAAAGCTTATAAACCTTACTAAGAAGAAAAATCTATCAATGGAAGAATTGATATTGTAAATGGACATTCAATTATAAAGTCAAGGAGCTGCAATCAGAAACATGGAAAATCAATTGGGATGTATTGCTACTGCACTTAGCAGTAGACCTCTAGGAACATTGTTTAGTAATAATGAAGTAAATCTTAAAGATCATAACAAAGAGCAAATCAAAGCTATTCAACTGAGAAGTGGAAAAGAATTAGAAAATAGAGTTCAATAAAAAGTTGAAGTTGAAATAGTTGAGGTGGAAAATGAAAAACCTGGTGAAGATTTTTATTTTGAAGCAGAAAGTCCTATTAAACCAATGAAAATTATTGTAGAAAGACCACCACCTCAATTTCCTCAAAGACTGAAGCAGAAACATAGAGATAATCAATTTTCAAAATTTTTGAAATTTTATTGGAAATTAACGATAAACATTCCATTTGTTGAAGCTTTAGAACAAATGTCATGTTATGTGAAGTTCATGAATGATATACTTAATAAAAAAAGGAAGTTTATAGATAATGAGACAGTTGCACTCAGCGAAGAGTGTAGCGCTATGATTTAGAAAAAAGCTTCCTAAAAATTTAAAGGTACTAAAAGTTTTACAATTCCTTGTGCTGTTGGCAAATGATTTTATGGAAAAGCTTTATGTGATTTAGGAGAAAGTATTAATCTTATGATGTTATTAATATTTAGAAGGTTGGGCTTAGGAGATATTTCACCTACAACTGTAACTCTTCAGTTAGCTGACATTCGAAGGAGTTATAGAAGATGTTTAGTAAAAGTCAATAAATTTGTCTTTCCTGTGGACTTTATTTTATTAGATTTGGACTAAAATAAAGAAATTCTTATAATTTTAGGAAGACCATTCCTAGCCATTGGAAGAGCTTTAATAGATATGCAGAAAGAAGAACTATGAGAGTTAGTGATTAAGAGGTTACATTTAATATTAAAAAATCAATGAGATGCCCTCGAAAAGAGCAAGAGATTGAATGCTTCAGAATGGATATTAACAAATATTTAAGCCATGAATATTTTAAGAGGACTTTTGAAAGAGAATTTGAAAAGGAATATATGGAATATTAAGATGAGGATAAAATTCATGATGAACCTATGGAAGTGAGCAAAGAGGATTTGGATTATGTTAAAAAAAATGAAATGTTAGATCTTTTAGAAAGTAATAAGAATTTGATTTGATCTTTTAAGAAACTACACATTTAAAGTATGCATTCTTAGGAGATTTATCTACATTACCTATTATAGTATCCTTAGAATTAACAGATACACAAGAACAACAATTGTTGGAAACTTTAAAAAGATATAAGGAAGCTTTTGGATGGACATTAGTTGATATTAAAAGAATTAGTCATTTAATTTGTATGCATAGAATAATATTAGAAGATCAACATGAACCAAGAGCTGACCCTCAAAGGAGATTAAACCCTATGGTGAAAGAAGTTGTGAAGAAAGAGATTTTAAAATGGTTAGATGCTTGAATAATATATCCTATTTCAGATAGTTCTTGAGTAAGTCCAACTCACTATATTCCAAAGAAAGGATGTATGATTGTACTGACAAATGAGAATAATGAATTAATACCAACAAGACAAGTCACTGATGGAAAATCTGCATAGACTATAGAAAATTAAATTCTACCACCATGAAGTATCATTTTTCTTTACCATTTTTGGACCAGATGTTGGATAGGCTAGCTGGGCACAGATATTTTTGTTTTCTAGATGGATATATCGGTTATCACCAAATACCTATTGCTCCAGAGGATGAAGAGAAAACAATATTTACTAGTCCTTATGGAACTTTTGCTTTTCGGCAAATGTCCTTTGGATTATGTAATGCACCTGCAACATTTCAACGATGTATGATGTCAATTTTTCAGTGATTTAATTCAAAAATGGATTGAAGTCCTTATGAATGACTTTTCTGTATTTGGAACTTCTTTTGAAATATGTCTAAATAATTTAGAGAATGTTTTGGAACGTTGTGAAAAGACTAATCTCGTCTTGAATAAGGAAAAATGTCAATTTGTTGTTGCAGGAAGAATTGTGCTTGGGCATAAAATTTCAGAAAATTGCATGGAAGTAGATCCTACTAAAATACATGTTATATCAAACTTACCTCCCTCTACTAATGTAAGAGGAGTTAGGAGCTTTCTAGGACATGTTGGATTTTACAGGAGATATATTAAAGACTTTTTAAAAATTACTAAAACATTATGTCAACTTCTAGAAAAAGATACAAAATTTGACTTTAATCAAGATTGCCTTAAAGCCTTTGAAACTTTAAGGAAAAAATTGATCACTACTCCTATATTTGTTTCACCTGATTGGGAGAAACCTTTTGAATTAATCTGTGATGCTAGTGATTATGCAATTCGAGCTATTTTAGGATAGAGATATGATAAGATTTTTAAAGTTATACACTATGCTAGTAAGACTCTTAATGATGCTCAGATTAATTACACCACCTCTGAAAGAGAATTATTAGCCATTGTGTATGCTTTTGATAAGTTTAGGTCATATCTAATTGGAGCTAAATGTGTTGTGCATACTAATCATTAAGCTATTAAATATTTGATGCAAAAGAAAGATAATAAACTAAGATTAATGAGATGGGTACTTCTTATGCAAGAGTTTGATTTTGTAATAGTCGATACAAAAATGATTGATAATCAAATTTGTTGATCATCTGTTTAGGCTAGAATAAGAAGAAAAACTTGATTTGGAAAGAGAAATTAATGAAACTTTTCCTGATGAACAACTTTATGCTATAAAAGTATAGGAAACATTGTGGTATGTTGATATTGTAAATTATATTCTTAGTGGTATTTTACCTTATGGGCTGACAAAAGAACAGGAGAAGAAAATCATTTATGATGCAAAATCATATTTTTTGGATGACCCTTATTTATATAAACAATGCAATGATTTAGTAAAGAGACGATATGTGCCTTATAGAGAAATTCAGGAAATTATCCAAAAATGTCAGGATTCTGAATTTGGAGGTGATTTTGGGAATGATAGAACTATTCATAAAATTTTAAAATCTAGATTTTATTTGAGTACTCTATTTAGATATGTTTATATATATATATATATATATATA
>JXCR01119225.1:52976-73191 GCA_002079205.1 Phalaenopsis hybrid cultivar
GTGTGTGTGTGTGGTGTGAGAGTGAGAGTTAGAGATTCTCTTCAAGGATTGTAAGGGGAGAGGGAAGGTGACAGATTTATTTTTCATTACATTTCTAGAAGAGAATTAAGAGTACTTATAAAGGGGGAAAGTGTTTGAACAGAGCTTCTAGAGATTTGCTTCGAAAAAAATGTGAGATAATTTGTGTTCTTTTCTTTCTTTATTTTATAAACTAGTTTTTGTTGTATCCTTCTCATGAATTTTGAGTAGTCTTCTTTATCTTTCTCCCTACTTTGAGATATGATTTTGTAAGGAATTGATTTTGTTTTATATGGTTTTAAATGCCAATAATTTGTGATGATTTGAACTCCTATCTTCATTTAATTTTCGATCTGATCAATTGAAATATTAAAATGTGTTGAGAAATATATGTTCCAAAAGGGCTATGATTTCTACAACCTGGGGAGAATCAAATTTGATTTCATGGGAGAGTATGTCATCCATGAAATTGAGTGCAAATAAATAGGTAAATATACTTTTTTGGATGTAGAATTGAAGGTTTTAAGGTGATAGATTAAAATATTTAATTTGGTCCAGTTTATTGGAAACTGATGCGAGATTGTTGGCCCTCAGGTGAGGGAGTACTAGGAGCTCAAAAGTGGCAGTTGGTATCCTCATAATCTAACCACGAAATTAGGGACCAAACTCTATATTAGTCAATTTTCTTTATAGCACTCGAAAGAGGGTAAAAAATAAGATTGCTCCTATTTGGCACAAAACAATTTTTATATATTTTTTTAAATGATTTTAATTTCTTCACAATCCATGTACTCATTGTAAAGGGGAATGAGGTTTTCTTAAATTTGAACTCTTCACAAAACTTTGTTTAGTCTTAATAAATTTAATTTTAAAGTTTCGTAAATAGTTTAGTAAACTTAGTTCTTTTAGTTACATTTCTATTAGCATTCATTAAACATATTTTAATTTGTCATTCTTACTTTAATTTTTATAGTTTGAATATTGTGATTTATGTCATTATCATAAGAATTTTTATCTTCCAAATTAAAGCTTCATAGTAGTAGACTAGAATTATCTTAAAGGATTTCTCACCGTGCTTTTCAGTGGGATCGATACTGGGATTTTTAAAGAAAGCTCTATATTACTTGAAGCGATATGTGCACTTGCGTAGAACCACTAGTGTGTGAAATATTTTATGTATTTTATAACATTTTGATTTTAACTTAACATAAATTGGGTCAAAATTTTGATCATATTTTTTCAAGCTAAATTACTGCGTAATTTTAGGACATGTCAAGTTTTTGGCACTATTACTGAGATTTAAATTAACATAAAACACGCAGAAAAATAACACACACTAGGGGTGAATCAGTGAACCACACATTTGAGGGATTCAATTAACTGACAGCGCTTACAGTCCCAATTACCCAAGCTTCTTTCATGGGCGACCGATCATAACTAGACCTACCAGTTTTGCCTCGGCCAAGCGATCGCCACACAACCGGTCACCCTAGTAGACTGAATTAAAGGCATCGATCTGTTAATGAACGCTGTTTTACACTTAAATGATAACACGATTCTTGTATTAAATTAGCACATTAATTGCATTAAGGGTGATTTCCATAATGAGTCTCCTTTTTGAAACTAAGTGTGATTTTCATAATCATTCATTCATTTCTGTAATTATACAAATACGTCTTTATAATTAAAGGGTAAAAAAATGAATAAAAAGACACTTTCCCCCGACTCCTCTCTCAAAAATTCTATCAGCTCCTCTCCCTCCAACTATCTTTCCTCTGACTCCACCTCTCAAGCTGTGTTTTATTTGAAGAACAATTTATGCTTCAAAAATGCAAAGAATTGAGTTAAATATATATAAATCTTCCTTATTTTATTTTTAAAATATTTATTATTATGTATTATTTTTATTATTTTCTCAATGAATAATATCAACCGAATAATTTTAAAATATTGTGCTAGAATGTCCTGATGCAGGGCTAAGATCTAGGGCTGTAAACGAGCCGAGCTTGAGCGAGCTCATGCTTAGCTCGTGTTCGGCTTGTTCGAAATTGTTCGTGTTCAAAACTGGCACATGTTCGAAATCGGCTCATTAACAGTGTGTTCGTGTTCAGCTCAATTTAATTATTTGTGTTCGTGTTCGACTCGAAATTGGTTCATTAAAATTAAACTGAAAAAAAGATGTAGAGTACTGAATTCAAACCTGGACCAAATATATGCAAAAGAAAGTGCATAACCACATTACCACACGATAAGTTACTATTTGAACTTAGATATAAATATATATAATATATTATTATATAAAAAATATATTTAATATATTATTATATAAATAATTATTTAATTTTCTTATTTTGAGCTAAAACGAGCTGAACACGAGCGAGCAAAGATCTGTTCATGTTGGGCTCGTTTATAATTCGAGCTTTAAAAAATTATTTGTGTTTGGTTCGTTTACTTAACGAACAAGCTGAACACGAGATGTTCGCAAACAACGAGCTTTTTTGACTGCCCTGCTGAGATGTCAGTGTTTTTTAAAAAATAAACAAAAAAAAAATTCACTTAATGTTGTGGGCCACGTACCCATTGGCTCGTTGAAGCTCTTCTATTTATTGTAGAAGTTGTAAGCAAGATGGAAACGTCAATGCTAGTCTTTACATGCTCACAACAAACTGGATGACTATGACTTGAACATGAGCCCATAACCATTTAATAATTTGACATTTACTTTCTTGGAATTATAAAAGTAGACTTACTTACCACTAAGTTTTTATATAATTATAAACTTGGCATCCAATATTTACTTACTTTGATAGCCAAATCCGGCCACCTCAGACCCCCGTTGTCCGTCCCTAGCCAACTCTTACTGATGTCGCCTTCAGCCAACTCCAACAGCCACCAACCAACAACCGTCAACTACCATCGGCCGCCACCCACTTCCTACCATGAGGTAACAAATTATTGTACACGCAAACATTGTAATTTGAGAAACTGTATAGCTCTTTCTTGCATGTCAGACAACGAGTTGTATCTGCATTCATTTATACCTTTTTTCATTTTTATATTTTTCCACGTAAAAAACTTATGATTCCTATTGCTTATCTGCTTTCATCTGAGTGCGTGTTAGATTCTTGTACAATGCTAAAACAATAATTCTCCACTCTATCACGACAACCTTTCCAACACCAATTACTTTTTATGAAAAAAATATTTCACTTTGATCATAAAAATAGTAATATTTTTAATATTATATGAAAATTTTTGATGAAATAAGTATAAAAAGCAAACACAATCACATCAAGTATGCAATGTCCGAAGCCCTTTTAGCTGAAAGGGTAAGCTCTTAACCAATAAAGTAAGATGGCTTGAATGATTCTTGTGTTAGTACTAAAAAATAACACCGTTTTCCTCTAATTACTGTAACAGAGGTTTATGGTTCCTTCACCATAAGATTAATGCTACCACTTCCTTTGGTTCCTATAAATAGTTTTTTTGGAGTCCATTTTTTATAACATCTCTCCTATATTTTTTCGAGCTCTCTTTTTATTTATTTTTTTTTTTTTGGAGAGTTATGCTAATTTTGAATTATTGATTAAATTTATAGTTAGTGGTGAAACCAGAATTTAAGAAGAGGAGTGGCAAAATTAAAAAACTAGGGCTGACTATTATTTAAATTTAAAACTTTTATTTCCTGCAATTTTTTTAATAGCCATTGTAAATATGATTATTTAGAGAAAAATATATGTAATATTAAATTATTATTAAACATTTAAATTTATCAGAAAATTTTTTCTCCTGTGTTATATGATTTTAAAATATTTTATAAGAAGACAAAACATGACGAGTGTCCTCCAAACTCGTCCCCTGCTTATAATACTTTACACTCCAATTGCAACCTTTTAGGAAATTTTGGCAGATATTTTGTATTAAAATCATAATTAACGAAATAGTTGGATGAGGCCCATAAATTTTTGAAAGAAAATAAATAAATAATAATTACAACTTCCTTATTTTTCCGTCAACCCAATAAAATAAAGTTAATAATAAAAGAAGAGAAAAAAAATATCTANGTAAACATTTAAATTTATCGGGGAAATTTTTCTCCTGTATTATATGATTTTAAAATATTTGATAGGAAGACAAAGCATGACGAGTGTCCTCCAAACTCGTCCCCTGCTTATAATAATTTACATTCCGATTGCAACCTTTTGGGAAACTTTGGCAGATATTTTGTACAACTTCCTTATTTTTCCGTCAACCCAATAAAATAAAGTTAATAATAAAAGAAGAGAAAAAAAATATCTATAGCGCTACTGTTTCTAAAATATCAAAATAAAATAAAAATAAATATCAGCGAACAAATAGCATTACTACGAGGAAGCATCAACAGTGGCATTTTGAAGCATTGAAAGCTTGACGCGCAAAAGAGCAAGTGGGCGGCGCATGGGACATTGACTTCGTAATGGATCAATGGTTACCGATTTCTGGTGGAAGGTTTTGGCTTATCAGTAGCTATCTCAAGATAACAACAAAAAAGTTTGTTAACTGCCAAAATCAGGAATTGAGCTGTGCATGGGCTGTATTTGAAAATTACATTCTATTATGTAGCAACCGCGTACCAAAATNCTTCGTAATGGATCAATGGTTCCTGATATCTGGTGGAAGGTTTTGGCTTATCAATAGCTATCTCAAGATAACAACAAAAAAGTTTGTTAACTGCCATGATCAGGAATTGAGCTGTGCATGGGCTGTATTTGAAAATTACATTCTATTATGTAGCAACCGCGTACCAAAATAGTTGGAATGTAATAAATTGAATATAATATATATTTAAACATGAATATGGCATTAAATTCTGGTACAATAATAACAAACTTTTATCATACTAAGTGAGGTCGGCTGCATGAATCCTTTTTTCTCCATTGCGTCCTCTCGATATTTTCATTTATTTCTAATAAATTAAGATTATTTTTTATACAATATGCCCAAGTCTTTCTAGGCTTGCCAATGTCTTTCTTAACATAAGTCGAATTTAAAACATCTATTCACCTCATCGGATCATCAGACGGTCGACTCTCTCTACCTGTCACTGGAGCTACACGAACCCTATCACGAATATATTCATTTCACATTCTGTCTCCAAGTGAAAGCCACTTATCCACCTAATCATTCTCATCTTGGCAGCACTTCACTTAGTTTTATGCTTCTCTTTTAAAGACCACTATTTAGCGTCAGAGCATTGTAGCTCTGATCACCATTTTATAAAATTTTCCTTTCAGTCTAAGCAGTACTTTTATATCGCACAATAAGCCCGAAGCATTCCTCCACTTCAACCAATCAACTTAAATTCTACTAATAACATCCCCATCTATATCACCATCACTTTGAACAATAGACCCGAGATATTTAAAGCGTTCACACTTTTTAATAATTTGATCACACATACTTACAATTTTGACGCTTGAGGTACTACTATTAAAATAAACTCTAATGAACAATTAAAATATCAAATGAAATGTAATAAACATAATTGGATGAATTGTGCAAAGAAAGTTGGACATAACTTATTTAAAAGTAGATAAAAGTAGTTGAGATTTTTTTCTTTCCACCAAATGGACTTGAATTTCAACCAAAAGGCTTTGAGTTCAAAACCTTCAACATTTTGTGTGCGTGCACTTGAATATGTGAGTAAATAAAATTAAGAAACAGATAAAAATGACAAAATTATCCATTGAATTTTATTCAATCATTTTAATCCTATAATATATAAAAAGTCAATACAATCCTTAAAACTCTTTTAATATGTGCTGAAATTACCGTTTGGGCTCTGACTAAAAGAATAGGAATCAATTTGACATTTTTACTTCTAAAAACTAAAATGTCCCCAGCTTAAAAATAAAAAAAAAACTATTTTGACATTTTATTCTTAGAAATTAGTATAATAAATACACTTCCTTTTATCATAACATTCATGGGATATGATTTATTACATTTTTCAAGCTCTCATCAGTTGCATATATAAATGAAGATAGCTTTATGGAAATGAATTCTACGAGAAGTAAAAAGCTCGATAATAAATGCACTTATTAATCAAATTGGCACCCATTGTAGTAAATAATTGAAGTTATTTACATATCTAACACCTAAACTTTGCTTTTTATATTTATATCACCCGAGTATTTCATAGAACATCAAAAATACTACCACTTTAACTCTTAAGAAGTGAAATGAATCTTTTCATGCATATGTAATGTGGCATGTACATAAAAAATCATGTTTAGGTGTCAGATATACAAGTAAACATAGGAATTCAGTGATATTGATGTAAATCTTTCAAATTAAAAATGTTCAAGAGCATGATTAATTATCATATGACGGATCATTTAACCATACAAACAAGAATAAGAAACTACAAACTTGTGATCGATCATATCATGATTCATAATGTACAGTATCATAAAAATAGTAAATTGGCACGAAATAATTTTCAAAATGAAAAGGACCAAAAAGAAACAATAACAATCGACTTTCTTTTTGGCTATTGATTGACTTTTGGGATCAATTATNTCTAGGATAAAGGGCAAGTAAAAGCTGTTCAACTCAGAAGCAGAAGAGAGTTGGAAGGTAGGGTTCAAAAAGAAATTGAAGTAGAGAGAGAAGAAATTGAAGAATAAAAATAGGACGCTCCAAAAGATTTTGAAAGATCTATTTCTTCACTAAAAATTGATTTGGAAAAACCACCACCTCCATTTCCTCAGAGACTTCGTCAGCAGAAGTTGGATAAGTAATTTCTAAATATTTTGAAAATATTTAAGAATCTTACAATTAATATTCCATTTGTTGAAGCCTTAGAACAAATGCCAAGCTATGTAAAGTTTATGAAGGATATTATGAAATAAAAATTTTAAGATAATGAGACTGTTGCACTTAGTGAGGAGTGCAGTGCTATAATTTAGAAAAAGCTTCCTGAAATGCTTAAAGATCCTGGTAGCTTTACAATTCCATGTGCAATAGGAGATAGATTTTATGGGAAAGCTTTATGTGATTTAGGTAAAAGTATTAACCTTATGCCATTATCAATATTCAAAAAATTGGGATTAGGAGAAATAAACCCTACTACTGTAACTCTACAGTTAGTAGATCGTTTGATAACATACCCTAAATGAGTTATAGAAGATGTCCTAGTGAAAGTGGATCAATTTACCTTTCATGTTGATTTCATTGTGTTGGATATGGAGGAAGATAAATAGATACCTATCATTTTGGGGAGACCTTTCCTAGCCACAAAAAGAGCAATGATAGATGTGCAAAAAGGGGAATTAACAGTGTACATCAATGATCAAACTGTTACTTTCAATATTTCAATATCAATGAAATATCCTGCAAAAGGTAAAGATGATGAATGTTATAGGATGAATGTTATAAGATATCTAAGTGAATACCATTTTAAAACAACTTATGAAGAAAAATATGAAGAAAAAGATTTGGAACACAAGTAAGAAGAGGAATTAGATCGATGTGAAGAACTTTTTAAGGAAGATTCAAACTATGTTCGAGAAGACAAAGATAAATTATTTTGTCCATCAATTGAAAAATCTCCAGAACTTGAGTTGAAGTTACTTCCTGAACATTTAAAATATGCCTTCTTAAGAGATTCCTCTACTTGACCAATTATAATTTTCTCAAAATTAATGTGGAAGAAGAAGAAAGGTTGATAAAAATTTTAAAAATTTTAAGAAAGCCTTTGGATGGACAATTACTAATATTAAAGGAATCAGTCCCTCAATTTGTATGCATAGAATTCATATGGAAGAGAACTGCAAATATAGGTCTGATCCTCAAAGGAGACTGAATCCTGTTATGAAAGAAGTTGTTAAGAAAGAAATTTTAAAGTGGTTAGATGTTGGAATTATCTACCCTATTTCAGATAGTGCATGGGTTAGTCCAATCACTGTGTTCCTAAGAAAGGAAGAACAACTGTAACTGTGAATGCACGTAATGAATTAATACCTACTAGACAAGTTACAGGGTGGTGAATATGCATTGATTATAGAAAATTAAATCTTCTACGAAAGATCATGTTACATTACCCTTTCGAGATCAAATGCTGGATAGACTAGTTGGGCATAAATACTTTTGTTTTTTGGATGGATGTACTGGTTATCACCAAACACAAATATCTCCTGAGGAATAATGTAATGCCACTGCTACATTTCAAAGATGTATGATGACAATTTTTTGTGATTTAATTGAAAAAAAAGATTGAAGTATTCATGGATGATTTTTTAGTGTTTGGAACTTCATTTGACTCATGTTTAGANCCTTAGGGTGAACAGATTGGTATAAATCAAAATTCACATGTCAAAATAGACAAATTACCGAATTTATAAAGAGCATTAAGTATACATTGGATGTGAATGATAATGCCGAAAAATTGTCAAAGAAGAGGCCAAAAAACGGCCAAAGTTTCTTCCACAAATATAAACATTTTCTTCTAGGAAGAATTACATACCACTTAATTCTTATGTATTTACATACCGAAAAAAAAACATCATTTTTTACAAAAATGCCACCTTACATAAGCCGGAAAGGATGTATTTTACTTTTAAAAAGTTAAAATAGTAATATTTAATGTGATAAGAATAATTTGGGTGATATGGAAAAAGTAGGGTCTTAAGTGTTAGATATGTATATGCATAGAAATTGGGTGGTATAGGTGCCCCTTTCCTCTAACGTCACTAAACTTCCGGCTAAAATAAGCTCATTAGACCGTCCCATGGTCATTGTACAGGCTATACCTACAAAAACCCAACCAATCATATTTCACTTTTGAAGAGGTTCTGAAGCCTGAGAAAATCCACATTAGTGCCACTCAATTTTATATTGAATATTATCCTTATTTTTTGTGTTCAAATTAGGCTAAATTTCTTTCAGGACCATATCATAGAATGTTTTAAAGCATGAAATTGCACGCTTCAAAAGCGAATTTTAAAAGAGATAATTACAAGCATAACACTCAAAACTATACTACTCACAAAACAAGTACCTATGTCATATTTTGAACTATCAAATCGATGCATCTATGTGTGTCATCATCAAACTACTGGGAATTCAATAAAAATGATAACTATGGGTTGGGGATTTATTGTGAATTTTGATATTTGAGGGAGAATTTGAAAAACAGATGAAAGAGGGGGCTAGTTCTGAAAATAGCAAAGTTTCAAGTGCTACATATATAATTGCCCCATTCTAAAAATAGGCCACTCTACAATAGCCTCAACCTTATCAAAATTAACATGCATATCTAGAACAACATAGCCCATAAACAATACCTTAGCTTATGGTACGTTTGTAATAACTAAACTTTAAATTAAAAAATAATAATATTATTATTATTATTAATTGAATAGTCATAAGGATAAGCATCTCCTTGTTTCGACTTAATACTAGTATATCCCTATTCAAATCAACAACATAGCAAAAGAGTGAGAGAGAACAGAGAGATCAAGAGTGAAAGGCAATAAGGAAAAGAAAGAAAAAGGAGAAGATAGTGACCTTGAGCCGAGTGACTTGTCTGCGAGTGAAGGAAGACGAGGAAGGAGGAGGAAGTCATCATTCGCGTTCGTGGGAGACGACGTCGTGCCCTAATCAAAGGAAGGAGAGAAAGGAAGAGGAGGATGCAGTGTCAAGTGAGAATAAGGGGAAACTGAGCCTTACGTGAAAAAGAAGAGGAAAAAAAGGAAGCTGACTAGTCGTGCGGGTTGAAATTGAGCCACGCTCGAAGAGGGCTACGAATTTTCTATGCAAAGAAGTAGAAGAAGAGACGAAGATGCAGAGGAGGAGCCCGTGCGGGACGAAGCTCTCATTCGTGAGTTAGCTCGTGGCCAAAGTAATTTTAGGTATGTTACGATTTAATTATATTTCAACTAATTAAAAGGTGGAGAAACAACATTGGTACAAGGTGACCGGCACGCCTTACAAATAGAGTTCAACTCCCAAGATCAAACAACAAGTGTAAATTCAGTGGAGCATCCAAGTCAACCCCATCAGAGGAGAAATCAATTCAAAGTGGAGAAAAAGTTGAGCTCACTAGCATTAAAAAATCTATCACCATCAGTAAATGCTTTAAGTGTCGAGAATTTGGCCAAGTGGCGTCTAATTGCCCAAATAGGAGAGTGATCTCTTTCACTAAGCAGTAAGCAGTTGAAGATGTTGACAATGACATAGGAGAGAATGAAAACGTCAGAGAGAAGCCACAAGTTTCAGCCGACAAGAAAAAGATATGCTAGTGATTCAAGTTGAGTCCAAAATGGATATCACAACAAGATTAACATTGATTATCCTAAAAGATACTGAGTATGAACATCCAGTTCCAAAAGAGGGACAGCCCTTATTGAGATAATTTTCGGATATCATGACTGGCATCTTACCTCATGGATGATTACCACCATAAGAGATTCAACATGTCATATTTCTAATACTTGAATGATCGCATCTCATTCTACGGTTTTTTCTACTAAACCATCTTGCTTATGAGATGTGACCATTCAAGTATGAGAAATTGCAAAAACACGTTACACACCTAATAGTTAGAGACCTAGTTCATGAAAATACTAGCTCAAATGCAGCTTCGGCTCTAATTATGCCAAAAAATGATGGTTATTTATTTCATAAAAAAAAACATAGGAAGGACGTATGTGTTTCAGAGTTGTCTTGGGTAGATGTGAGCATAGACTTCATAGTGGGGCTCTATCAGCTACAACAGTGCAATAACTTAGTTATGGTGGTAGGTCGATTCCAAAAACTTCCTTAAAAGAAGGCGTAGCTTTTCCTACCCGGGGAGAATGACACAAGAGCAGCTGCCAAAGTCACGGGATTGAGGATCGCGTGACTCCCGATAATAGGATTTGCGTGATTGTACTCGTGAAAATAGGAGTTTTGCAACCATGGGAAGATATAATTAGAAATTTTCATCTAGCTGGAAATATCCGAATGAGTCTTTCCTATTTTAATTTATTTCTTTATTCTTTTTCTCCTAATTTGGGTTTTTTTTATTAGGAACCTACTTATGTTGTTTTTTTTCATGTTGGAGAGACTTTTGCTTTGTTTGTGAGTTATGGAGATTGGAATCTCTGATTTCTACCATAATTGAGTGCTATATCATTTTTCTTTTGCAAGTGCTGCATCTGTATCTTGCTTAAGAATATGTGGTAAAACTTCCTCGTCACTCATATCTTATCGATACACCATTGGACAGTTGTTTTTCAGCCGGGATAGCCACCGCCGACGCCTATCACCTTCGAAATGCTATTGATCTCACATATTTTGTTTCCTCGCTATTCCACAACTACCTCCCCACAAAAATCCACTTCACAAATACCTCTAGGAGCCCTTGAATGGTATCAGGGGGATGGGTTTGGAGATAGTCTAGTAAAATGTTTGACAATCTAATAGTTGAGAGGGCATACAATTGATGTGAAATATGTAGTCAACATAACATTCCACCAAAACTATTTTGCAGCATTAGAGAGCATAATTAATTGAGCTACTGATCAATGTCAACATTTCTTTTTGACAACATTTTTTTCTTGTGTTGTCAGCATCTATGTACTAATGGACAATCCCTTGATCAAACTAGTTGGACCCAAACATAGACTGATAGTACTCACACCTCTTGTCAATCCAAGCACATGGATTTAGCTTGAAATTAAGTTTGAACCACTTTATTTAAATTTATAAATTTTATACAAACTTTAGATTTATCTTACTTATGGAATAACCACATAGCTATTAAGTAAATGATTTTGTTAGCCTTAAATAATCCTCATACATCAGTATGGATGAAAAAAATGACGGTTGGTTTGTATAGGTGCTTTGAAAAAGAGTCAAGTGTATGTCAAGATAACTAGCAACCTTCATATTGATAAGATCACAATTTTATTTCCGATGAAATTCAAAAATATTCTTAGAAACAAAAAATTAGTATGAGCCCAGCAATAGCATTGTAACTTCATAGCATTTGAATTATTCATGCTAGAAGATGAAACGACACAATCCTTTTTTTTATGATTTCCACATAGGTTGTTTTCTTAGATAGAAACTAACAAGCATCTTAGTATATTATCAATCTTCATATTTGAATCTAAGCGTTGAAATTCACATCATGACTTTGGGTTGAAGTGTATAATTAGGTTCATTGTAATTTTGCTAATGGAAAGAAGGTTACAAACCAATTTTGGAACATGAAACACATGTTTAAGGACACTGTCCATTAAAAGTATGACAGCTCTAACGCCAGAAATAGTAAAAAGGGCTCTTTCTACGGTTTAAGGAGTAAGATTCTAAAGTATGAATTACGCTCATGAAAAATCATAGCATCATTATTAGTTAAGAGGTTAGAAGAACCTAACTCAACAATACATAGTTGCTTTCCTGATATAACAATGAGAGCATTCAAAGAATCACCATTTTCAGCTATCGAAGTTGAGCTCATCATTGGATCCAGTATTATATGGAGCTTGTTGACACATTGGCGGGTGTTGAAGAATTTTTTAAGGAATTCAATTTACTCTTTGTTGATAGAGTCTCAATAGTGACTGTGTCACCATACATTTAAGGATTTCATGTTATCCTTGATCAGCAGTCAAGGGTTTCTCATGTATCATCCAAAATTTATCACGGAGTGCGTCCAATTTTATGACAATGTGAACACCACGAGCTGGTCATCCTCATGTATCTATAAACCCCCATTCAAGTAAATATGCAAGGGAAAAGTTATCATTGCCAGAGTTACAAGCAAACTTGGGCATCACCAACATTTTTTCTCTTGCTTTCTCCTCTTTAAACCTCGAAAAAGGCTTCAAGGATGCTAGATAGGGGCTCCATGCTTAAGATTTTCCCACAAACATCCTTCAAATCTTTATTAAGAAAAAGTAAGAACTTGTGCATTCTTCTCGTTTCACAACCTTCTTATATTGCTAGTTGTCTCCAGAGCACCTCCATCCTACTCTATCAAAACCAGTGGGTGTCAAAAACCAATTTTAGAGTAGAAATATAATATAATGATATCATCATCTAACCATAGCCTATGGAAAACACACTTGATCTAAAATATAGTGGAGATATTGTCGATAATATAGTAGGTCGGTTTGCTGCATTTCAAAGTTTTGTAGTACATGAATTTTTTTTTCAATTTCATTTGTTATAGTATTTACCAGCCATAAAATCATCATAAAACTTTTCTCCTGACATGATCAAAACTAAGGGTCTTTCTCATGAAGTGTATGAACCACTCCTGCGAGATAATCATCCTCATCGTTCCCACAAACAAATAGCATATACTAACTGAGACAAATGGATGAGTTTTTGCCCAGTTAGCATGTGGTCAGCCACAAGCCTTTGATGAAGTGGTCTCCTTAATTATAATAAGAAGACTAGAATAATATGTTACGTAAGAGTAGGCGCTTGCTTTGTTGTCAGTCATATGGAAGGAATTACGGGAGAAAGTAAGAGGAGAATATAATAGAAAGAGCCAAGGAAATTACTCTGATATCACCCAAAACACCGTGGAAGAATTTATTGATTTAGTTCTTTAGTGATTCTAGAGTACAAGCAAAGTATAAACAGATAAGAGGGGAGGTGATCCACAGGTTGCCAAGGAACGGCAAATAAACTCGTTCTAAAATAGGAATGAAAAGAAAAAAAAGATATTGTTTGAATATTTAAATACAAATCTTTATTATTTTAATGATACGCAAAGAAAGACAGGGCAATGCCTTCCAATGATGAGCTAGATGAAACTACACGGGGGAGAAAGACTAATGCCTTGAACTGATGAGCTAGATGAAACAAAAATGGAAGCACACTGGACAGGTGTGAATAAACAAATAGGGAAATCCATGAATTACAATAACATCTAACAGATTGATATCACTCCATGGAGTGGAACCCTTTAGGGTGCGCTAGNCGGGCGACAGGAGATGGCTCACGGTGACGGGAGCGGAGGACAGCAGAGCCTCGCATAGATAATGCTCCCAAAAACATATTTTTAAAACAAAAAAAAATACAATTTATGTGTTTTTTATGTTTTGAAAACAAACCGTGTGTTTAAAAAATAATAATAATAATAATAAATGAATAAACAAATACTATATTTAGATTTATTTTACGCTTTTTGTTTTCAAAAACAAATAACAGAAAATCGAAAGTGGTCCCAAACAGGGCCTTAGGTTTTCAATTTTTGATTGGTTTTCTGTCAGAACATTGACGTCCCAATTTCTCCCTTCTAGAGTTATATCCGAAGGCGAGAAGATGCTCGGACTGTAACTCGTCCAGAGATGATGTGTATCTCTTATTTCTCTACTCCTGCAACCCTTTCTCCCATGGATAATTCGGCTTTAGTCGTTGCAGCTGCCCGGAACAGTAGCCACAAACCAACCATTCAACCACCTATTTCCCTGATTCCAGCAACCTATCCTCGCTCCCAAAGAGAGTCGAGGAATACTTGGGCTACTTTTGGAGGATTCAACAGAGTATACTTGGTCGGAAGGCTTTGCTTATTTCCGTAGTGTTCCCTCAGAAGATTCGACCAATATGGATCGCTCCACGCAAGTGGAAAAATTTCTTAGGTGTTTTAGGTGACATCGCAGTCAATAGTGGGATCTCAATACTCATATTGATGCAGTCAATGGCCCTTCAAGTCCAGAAGGTTGCAACAACTCCACCTTCCTCAATGTGCTTGATCAGACTCCATACTACAAGAAGACAAATTTCAACAAATGAAGTCGAAGCTTCCCCAACCTTGGGAGACTAACGCAGACGTGCAGTGAGAGGCGTGAGAACCCTATCCGCGTTTCTTATGCCTGGATCAACCGATCCAGGTAGGGGAGAGCCGACTTACTGCTCTTTTCCAAGGTTTTGGCACTTCCTTTCAATAGCATGATCCAATCCTTAATCTAAGGATTATGTATTTGCTTAGTTTATTTTAGGTTTTTTATTTTTGCTTGGTTTTATGTCAGGATAACCGTTTGCATCCAGATTTGTCCCTTCTAGGGTTATATCCAAAGGAGATAAAGTGCTTTGATTGTAACTCGTCCATAGATGGTATGTATCTCCTATTTCTCTACCCTCACAGATAATTCCTCCTTTTGCACTGCAGTCGCCCGGGACAGCAGCCTTGCTGTCTTTTTCTTACAGACCAGGCACCTAGTACCTACAGACCAGCCACCCGGGCACCTATTTCCCTCATTCCAGCCGCCTATCTTCTCTTCCAGCCGCCCCTCTCATGCTGCGAATGCCCAGACCAACACTTTTGACTGTTCTTCGTGCAGTCCAGCCCATTTCCTTCCTTACAGCTGCCTAGGACAGCAAGTGGCTGATTCCTCGCTGCTGTTTTCCACTGATTTCAGCCAGCCAACCTCCATTTTTTCCCCACCACAGCCAACTGCAACTTCCCCTTCATCCTCCTACAACCATCCACTGCCCCGCCACCCTTCTCCTGCCATCCACTCACCAAATCCCGCCGCCACCTTTTGTAGAAAATTTAGTTGTGTTTGTTTGTGTTTGTCATTGTATTTCCCTTTTAAGTGTGTTTGGTTGTAATCTTATAGTTGCTTTCGATCATATTATTTGCTTTTCTATTGTTGTTTGGGTTAACTCCGGTAGCAATGTTGCTCTCCTCGTAATTAACATAATATTTCACACTAATCTCAGGTAAAATTAGCCTTTCCTTTGACAATCTCATATTTACTTTAACATAATTTTTGACAGCCCACTCTCCCGTGCACACCACGCACCCTATTGGGTGGATTTTTTATAACATTCATTTGGCTGCCATCTTCTGATAACGAAAACCTATTTGGAAGGACCGCTACTATGCACAATTATACATCATTTTAGATGGTTTTAGAATGTACAATAGAGAGAAGAAAATAAGCAGGCATAAAAAATTAATGTAGAATGCTTGGGAAAGAAAAAGAGTCAAATAAGATATTATGACAATAAGTTGTGCAAAAATATTTANCGTGTGTGTGGAAGTGTGGGGGATGTAGGTGTGTGGGCACATGAGTGTGAGCGTGCATGTTTGAGCACGTGTGCGTGTTTGAGCATGTTTGCATATATGAGTGCACGTGTGTTTGTATGTTTGTGTAAGTGCGCGTCATGTGTATTTGTGTTCATCTCAACATGTGAGTACACATGTGTGCATGTATATGTGTGTGTATTTATATAACCCTATTTGAGATTTAATGAGACCTTAAAATATTATATAAATTTTTATTGCTTGAATATGCACACAAGTGCTCTTATGAGATCATCATTCATATATTATATTTTAATTGATTAACAATTATTGACACATCATTAAATGATTACCTAATAATAGATGACTTGTAAAGATCAATGCCCTAAAATTACTATAGCCAAGTATATGGGATTTTATGAATACCAAATGGCTCAAACCTTTTATTGTAGGAGTCTTAAAAGATCCGAGCCATTCAAGACCAATGCCCTAAAATTTCTAGACAGACTCAAATTTTCGGATCTTTTAATGTAGGAGTCTTATGATCGACTCAAATCCTTTGCATGAGATCACCTTTGATGGCTCGTGAATTTGGAAAAAACCAACAAAATATTTATTTTGTTACACGGCAAGAGCAAGAAGCAACTAAATAGCTAATGCTTGCATGAACAAAGTTTCTGCTGACTTCTTCTATTATCTATACATGCTTCCGATCATCAATTGACCAAGTCGTTCCACTATAGCATGGCATCTTTATTATGATCATGATTCTTTGATTCATCATGTAATAATAATATTTTATTAACTGAGTTAATTATAAAAAAATAAGGAGAAATGAATTGCCTACGTAAGACACCTGCACCACAGGAGTCGATCGAGAAGACCTCCACTGCCCGCATGAGATCTAATATGAGAATTATCCCCTCATTTCCTCCCATTCAAACCGAAAGAACCAGAGAGACACATAGAAGCGAGACCGAGACAGAGAAATTGAGAGGTAGTCGTACAAATTTTAAGCTTTTACATTCTGGCAGTTGTAAAAATTTTAAAATATGTATGAACTCTTTGTAAATTAATATTTTATAGAAAAGAATGACACTTTTTTGTTTTGGATTGATTTAATTATGAAATGAAGATGTTTATAAAGTTAATTTCTTCTGTTTGACCTTTCATTCCTGCCTTCGTATTCCAAACTCTCAAGTCGTGACAAGAGTGATATAAGAGCCTAAGTATTGGGTTAGTAGGAAGATGATCATACTAAAAGAGTCATTAAAAATTTCATTAATTATCGGTAAAAAAGTTAAATTAGTAATTCTAATGTTGGTGATAATATTTGTAAAATTTTGATATCTCGGTGTAATGGATATAAATTAGGAGAATACAAACGAGAGACTAGGCAGGTTGGAGTTGTTAAACAACGGCATGTGGCTCCACCCGCACTTACTAATCCCTCATCCAATGGGGGATGTTCAAACCTTAGCACTGAAGGTGGAGCGACAGAAGAAGCAGAGTACGCGCCAACCGCCATTCAGACAGCCACCAGCAGTTAGAAACATCTATAGAAGCCTGGCTTAAGGAGTTGAAAAGACTATTAAGGATAGAGCCACTGAGAGTGAGAAAAAAACCTGAGAAGAGCAGCACGCCCCCACAATCCCAGCCAAGCTATGCTTTAGATGTCATGGATATAAGCACATCTCCTCCAGTTGGCCGACGAGCCGAGTTGTATCCTTCACTGAGTAGGGTGCAGTGAAGGAAGTGAGAAACGAAAAGACAATTGAAGAGAAAGGCATGGAGTACCAGCTTCCACCATATGAGGGCAAGATATTTGTGGTTCAACGATTCCTTCAGACTAACACGATGAAGGAGAAGCAGTGGCTTCGTCATAATATATTCTACACCTGTTGAACTGTGAAGAGAAAGATATGCAGTCTCATCATCTCAATGGAGAGAGCAGCAATGTGACTTCTACACAAATGATAGAAAAATTGAGCCTCCTGACTTAGAAGCAATTCCCAGTAGTATTCCCTAATGTGGTTGAACAAAAATAAGGTCACATTAACAGAAGGTGTCTCGTGGAGTGTTTGATTGGGAATCAACTACAAGATCAAGTTTGGTGAGACATAGTGTTGATGGATATCTGTCACCTTTTGTTGGGGAGATTGTGGCAGTTTGATCGTCAGACTTAGCATATCATGGTACAAGAACACATTCATTGACCAAAGGTGGAAAACACGTCATCATCCTCCTACTTCTATGGAGTCTGAGATTACAAGTCCTCTTTCCAAAAGAGAATTGTCGGGAGAATTAATCTCGGTGATGACAGGTGGTTTTGAGACGGAAGAGCTGGTTGCAGACACAGGACAGCTAGCACGAAGAGAGTTTCAAGGCATCATATTCGATAACTTAATGAAATTGATGCATTCTTCAGAGAGATTCAGACTACCGCTACTTCAAATCATGTTAAGGACAAACTTGGGCTACTTTTGGATTATTTAGGAGTGTACTTGGTAGGAAGGATCAATTCATTTCCGTAATGTAGCCCAACAAGATTGGACAAATATGGATCGCTACTTGCAAGTGCAGAAAATTCCTCGTGTGTATTGCGAGACACTAGATCCAATAATGGGATCTTGATCCTCATATCGACGCAGTCGATGATCTTTCAAGCCCGAAAGGTTACAACAACACCTCCTTCAACATGTTTGGTCAGCTCCATACTACAAGGAGATAAAAGTTTCGACAAATGAAGTCAAAGCTCTCACAACCCTAGGAGAATGACACAGTCTTGAAGAGACAGGCGTGAGAGCCCTATCCAAGTTTCTTATGCCTAGATCGATCGAACCAAGCAGGGGAGAGCCGACCAACTCCTTTCTAAGGCTTTGGCGTTTCCTTTCAATACTTGAACCAAATTCTAATTATCTAAGAATTATATATTTTCCTCATTTATTTTAGGGACTGTTTGGGATCACTTTCTGTTTTTTTTAGTCAGTTTTGTTTTTGTTCTTATTTTGTTTTGTTATTTATATTTTTAAAAAATATATTTGGTACAGCTATAATTTATATATTTTTAAAATAAAAAAATATAAAACATTGTTGGTTGAGTATTTTTATATTTTTTAAAGAAAAAACTATATTTTTTTTAAAACGGATTGGTCCACGTGCGCTCCAATACAGCTCATGGCGTATCCGACGACTTGCGCCACCGAGCACGAAGTATTACATGTGGGTCGAGCGAGCGCGAGCAGCGGCGAGGGTCAGACAACATCGATGCACGGAGGTTGCAGCTGCGGGCGAGGCCAGACTGTGGAGGAGGGCAGCGGGCTACTAGTGACGACAGGTGTTAGGTAGAGGCTGCGACTGGCGGGAGATGGCGGTGGCGGTGGCGACGGCTGCGGCGACTGGCGATGGCCGGTNAGAATTTTAGATCAACTTTGATAGAATCCAAATCACATGAAAAAGATAAAAAATGAGAGAATTCCGGGGAAGATGAAAGATGCTTAGCTTGACAAATATTAATTAACATTTAACAGGAAGTAAATAGATACAAATTTCGAAGTACTCCGGACGAATTCTCATCAAAATAGCATAAAAAAGGATGCAATTCACTTGGACTTCCAAAAATCAGCAAGAATCATCACAAATTAAGAAACCTTCTATAACCCGTTAAAACAATAAGGGGTAAGATAATGACACAAAAAAATACCCACAAAATCAAATCAAAGGTGGGAAAGAAAACTTAGATCCAAATAAAAGCATTAACATTGCACAATAAAAATCAAGACCTTTGCTTTCTCTTGGTCGTAGAGATCCAAAATAAAGGACCAATAGGAACACTTCATACGAGAATGCAGAAAGCAATATGTAATGGTCCAACGAAATGACAAAATCGCAAAATTGATTTCAATCGCCGGAAAAACTTTCTTATCTATGTAACACAACCTTGGGATGAAAAACAAGAATGAATGAAATAAGAAGGTCGGGAAAAAAGTAGCTTATTGATCATTACACGAAATTAAGGATTGATAAAGCACGGATGGAAAATAAGAAGAAGATTGTAATCCAACCTCGCATCTTGTATCGTAGGCGAGCCAAACGGTGGAGAAGTTTCCCCACCCTAGCTTTCTTTGCGCGATGTACCTCCCTCCCTCGAAAGGATCTCCCGGCCTCACGGCATGGTAACCCCCC